>JAQFZQ010003049.1:0-11803 GCA_034696005.1 Glomeris marginata | reverse complement strand
CTGGCGCACCAGGGATTTTGCAAAATCTCTAGGAGTTTCGTATATTCCCTGATTCCTCAAATTCCCTGTAACATATGTTCTGTAATATTAACAAAATACACAGATACAGTAAAACTTTTACAGAGAATGAGCAAATAATCGCATTTGCATATACAAACATTATATTTTGCTTATGTCAAATGCAATCCTCAAGCTATAGTAAGGAAGCAAACGTTAGCAATGCAGACATTCGTATAGTTCCAGCATAAAACTTGCTGAAAACAGTCAATTGTTTGTGGAGGAGTTATTGTTATAGTATACGTAATTACATTGTTAGATTGCGAGTTCAAGATCAAACATTTGCGAGCAATAAAATCGGTATACACCGAGCCTTCAAAAGTTTGTTTGTAGACGTGAAACAGAATGAAACGGGAAAAATGAAAAAGGGACCATCAAAAGCTAGTTCTTTAACGATTTCCCATTATATTCGCAGCACAATACTCCCATAACAATAGGTCTTTATCCAAACAAAATGGTTTCATCTATAGCGCCAAATTTTCAGCAAATATATTTCTACTGTGTTTATAGATATATATTTCCACCCAGTTTAGATATTTCTAATTACAAGTACTATACACTAAAAGGAAGTCAATATTACATATATTATTAATCTTACCCGATTGATTTGAAGTCGAATGGTCGAGTTGAGGCTGCTCGACTGCCACATCTTTCATGGCGTTAGCCTTCAGGTCTCGAAGGCTCATGTAACGTACGAGCCTGGCCAATTTAACCTGACAGCGTTACAATATACAGGATTACTGACACGTACTCATAGTTGAAATCAAGCAACAACCTCACTATACTGACTTTGTCTTTCCTCAGAAGGAATAAGAAGTCCTCGAGGCCGATCAGCTTCGCAGCACGCGATTCGGCCAATTCGGCGGCTTGCGAAAGCTGCAAAACGAATTGAAAACCGTCAACAATAAAAACCATTAATCCGGACACGCATTTATAGTCTATACACATACCAGGGAGGACATCTGTTGATGCACCACTCTCTCAACGAGTTTAGCAGATTCCACCGACGGATTTGCGCAGTCACCGAATCCGTACCTATAAAAATTTCGAACTTTTTACATCACAATATCAAAATCGTTATTTTAGTTGAACCTATTGCATGCATATATCAATTCCATCGTACGACAAAATGCAAATGCGCTAACTGGAAATCTTTGGGGACACTTTAATTTCAAGCGCATCAGGTAAGAATGATGTAGTGGTGTCTATTTTTTTGGGGTGCATGACTGCATGCACGACCGTTCCCAAAAGTGTCATTTATTTGTGCTGGCACCGAATTTGCATACGTAACGGAGGTGATGGGTTTGGCTGGTAATAGGCCGTCCAAAGAAGGGCATATATGGGCAAGATGTTGACCTTGGAAGCCAACAAGACACGGCTTTTAATTAGAGAGGCATTTGTCAGGATGGCCGGAAATGAGGTCCATACATCACAGGCCGCAACTTCCTTCCGTTCGGCCCTCAACTTGTCTGCTGCCATCAAGCCCCACACACACAACCCCTTTCACTCCACAGACCAAACCACTCTGATCGTTAATCGAAATACCCAACTTCTCGAAATTCAAGCTTTGTATGCCCACTCGATACACGTTTACATTTTGAACACGGGTGACACCGGGGACATGGTCTGTTCACAGTTAACTTCAGGCATCGTCGTCTTCTCGGAAAATTGTAGCGCATGATTGATCTCGCAATACCAATGATTGAGAGTCCAAGCCCTTTAAAGTATACTCTCCAAGCTTTTGGAGTAAATTTGACAACCATCAACCACTATGCAACAATTTCCAAGAAGTTAACTGTGAACACACTTAACCCTGAAAAGCATTGTGTAAAATACCAGACAGTAAAATCACGTTTAGTAGGATTTTCCTCCAATAATTTTAAGTTGTCAATATTGATGTTATCTTGCACATTGTGTATTTTAATCAACAAACTTATTTGCATAATTAAACGAAATGTGTTTGCAAAACTTTTTAACAGTATATACTCGAGTCTGAAACTTTACAAATACAGGAACATGTATTGCAACAACTTCTGATTCATGATGCGTGCTTTGCATATAGAACTATAGTTCAAGGTCTATCGATATTTTACAGTTGTAAACTACTCTTGGAATATTACACGATTTAATTTTCCTGTAGAGACTAATGAAACAAACGTAGAAAATATAAAAACTATTTGTATTTCTAATGTTTAAAGCAAAGTTTGTAATTTTCGCTAAAAAAAATTGAGGTAAAAAGTTAGCTTCCTTCCATCACTATTTCCCCTACGGACGAAGAAATGTAACGGTTGCGGAATAGGGCAACAGATGGCGCTGCAGAACAACTTCATTCGTTGGCCGTTCAATGCCTGCCTGGCTTCAAATGTCTTCAAATGCACTGGGTTATATCACTTTTGGTTATATGGGCAACAACGCGGTGCATTGGATGCGATTAAGGGGGGTAAATTATTCGAGGGGGTGGTCGTACCGTATAAGGTCAATTGACCAATGGGATCGCAGCCGATGGCCAGATATGGATGCGGGATCGCACAAAAGGGCCCCAAAATGGCGGCCAAAATGTGGGCCAGACCAATGTCAATCGTTTAATTGCTTTCCGATTCGGACCACTATACTACATGGCCATTCAACATGAAGCACCTGAAAACGAATTCCCTTCATTTTACGCTTCTATGAACTGAATTTAAAAGAAGGAAGTGAAAAGAAAAACATATACACTGGGCCCCAATAAATCCACGCTTAATTAAACCACGTTCTTCGCTTTTGTCGGCCATAAACCTATCACGAATATATTCCACAATCGTGTTTGCGGCCGCCATTTTTCCTTAGACTTGTGTATATAAAAAGTTATAAAAAGTGCGAGTAATACGTATTTTGTTCGCCTAAAAGTTTATATCAAACTCGGGGCAGAAAAAACTACAACCTCGCATTTTCAGTATACTGTTGTATAACAACATTCAGACTTTCAGTATATTTCCAGGATTTCAAAGACACCCTAAATGGAAAAATGAAAGGAGATGGCCTGTGGGCCGACATGTTAAATAATGCAAAGGAGTTGGGAAGTTGTAGGTCGCGACATCACCTAAGTAGGCCTATCTGACAAAACAAAAGAGATTTCCATTTGATGCTCTATTGTATCCAACCAAGAGCCGCATATTGGACATTTCCCGGGGGTTTGTATATACGGAGGGTCTGGGGGTTGTTGGCAACACCGACTTGCCACCCACCACCAAATACCCCCAACCCATGTGCAACAATCGATGCAATGGCCTCCTCCTCCTTCCTTCAAACCATTTCCCAATATTCCCAACACAGCTTTAGTACTTTATATTCCCCAACATTGCTTACTTTATACACCGTATGTGGTTCATGCATCATATATAAGGCACATGGACAACAAAAAATTCCTTATGTCAAACTTGTCTTGAACGCCGCTTTCAAGGTTATTCAGTGCTTGAGCTGGGCACATTAGGTTCATATCTGCTAATTCGAGCCTTGCAATATATAAATCCATGCCTTGGATTAGAGGAGTGGTGGAGCGGATTTGGTCCGGAGGAGGGCGCTGCGAGTCTCGTCCGGGTATTTGTGGGGCCCCATTGTGGGTCGAACAGGCCCAAATACTGCGCCACATGGAAACATTATGGATTGAAGTGTAAGTTGGAGTGGCAGATGGGATTGAGGAAAACACCGTGGCTGCACATTTCACCCAAAATCTCTCTCTCTCTAGCCCTCGTATAATCGCATCAATTTTTTCTCGTTGCCACCGCCATCAAAGCCAACAAAATATATAGCCCCTGGTATAATAGGTTTGCGTAAAACCCGTGTCACTACATGACGAGCCGCAAATTCCAATTCAATTTGGCCAACAATAATATTCATCGCAAAAAATATTATTCTCCCCAAATTATTTATTTATCCGCGTAATAACGAATCGTTGAAACTACATCAGACTTTTTGAACGGAATAATTCAAAACGGTCGCCAGACAATGGTACATAATTAATTCTGAATAAATTTCACACACGATGCATAGTTTAATTTTTTACTAATTACATTCCGCTTCACATGGGGTCAATTGCACCACTGCCAAACGCCTAATTCGCTTTTTAAGCGACCAATAGACCACTCCCGGTCTCTCGTACGATTCGTCCAAAATGACCTCCGGTCGTATATTTTTCTCAAAATCTCCAGATAAAGAATTTTCCAATAAATGTCAATCAACTAACAACGTCACAATAATCCATTGGGGAAATAGCGGCATGGAAAAAAACATCGCCACATCTAAATCCTCTGCAATCCAATCAGCTGCGAGTTTTTTTTTTCTGAAATCCATAGCGACTTTCGAAAAGTTGGTTATTTCTTATAGAAACCTTCCCACAATCCATTTACCTTTCCCCCCACAAATCCCTATACTTTATACAGCGTTCGCTACGCAATTTTGCCAACCCACTTCTCAGTTCTAACATTACAACTGACATAGATAAAAGTTATGCAAATTTCGCGATGTTTAAGTTCTGTTCCACATGAGATTTACGCGGTATAATTATCTATTGCAAATAAAACATTAAACGCAATTTCCAAATACCATATACATATGTACCTATAATAGAAACTTCCCAATATAGTACTGGATTTCAGGAAGAAGATGCATGAACGTCAGTTCAAATTATAAATTGTTAATTTGAAACGTTTCCCTGAAAATAACAAACTGGATTCTCCAGAAAAATGGCAGTGGAAGGCAACATTGCCCATGTGAAAGACGTTCCCCACACAGGGGAATAATATACAGAAGCCCATGTACGTACATATATATTATACACATGCACAGTGTTCTGTCTTTTATGAAATTTTAATATCGGTCTGAATTGTTGGACGGACAAAGAGGGCAGTAAAAATGGCGGCCGAAATTGCGAACGGATCGTGGTGCTGCTATGGCAACCGGGGCTGCTTATGACACAATGGTATTGCGGGCCCATCAGCCATGTATACACCATGCATGCATGCATCCAGCCATCCTCCACCAGGTGCATCGGTGGCAAAATTGCAAATATGGACCGTGTCCACGATCGATCGATCGTCACTATATCAAAAACCCATGCACTTGCATCGTTTCATCAAATGCCCCATTGATTTTGGCTTCTCTAAAAACCCCTCTTTTTCCCCCGTTTCGGGGTTTTAGGGCTTAGGAAGCTCGAGGAACCGGAGGAAGGGGCCTTAAGGGGGGGCCTAGGAGCACGCGTCTGGCCTCCAGGTCCCAGCTGGAGGTCGCACCGGACAATGGACATGCTCGTTCTGGGACCGAGGGGTACCAGGGGCAACCAGGGCCACCAGGCCATACAAAAGCTCGTGTAACCTGTCATCGGGTTAGTTCGGCTCCTGCGCATGCCCAACACATTTCCCAACCCACCACCCCTAACCACGTGACGTCAGTTGCCAGTTTTCCTTATTCTCCTTTTTCAGATCACATTTCAATATTCACCGCGAGTCAGACCAGTAATTTCTTGCATTTGCATATTCATTAGTTACTGTTAGTAACAAGTGCTAGTATACTAGTTTCAGTTGAATGTGGATTATTTTCACTATCAGGATGATTCAAGCTAAATTCATTTGAATCGTTTACATTTCCTGCACAAAGAACTGATACATTGAAATAAATTAAGTTGCAATAATAAAGACTGTATATAACACAGAAAAACCCTGTCTATGATGGAATCTGTCTATGCTCAAACCTATCTGTGATGGAAAATTTAAATATTTTTGACCAAGAACAGAACAATGCATGCTTAAAAAAGTAGCATAACAATTTCTATAGTCTCTCGCGATTCCTCTATACAGACAGGTTTCACTGCACAAGAAAGTGACTGCATGAAAACCAGAACATATCCTTGCCTTATGAAAGCTCAAAAGTTTACTTTTGCATATACAATACGAGATTCCGGCAGGTTTCCTATGCAATAATGTTGCAAAGGGAATGCATTTGGAGTCGTTGCATTGTCTGCGGTCAAAGTGGGGAATGTTTTGGGAGAGTTGGATTTTGGCGCCCGCAGCGCCATCTATGCGGTCTGATCGAGTCGCACCCCTCTTTTCTGGTGCGCCATCTCTCATCGGTCACACGAACCAAACACCAAAAGCACTATTAAAAGTGCACAAAGGCCCCCCTCGTACAATCGCACCAGAGGAAATGAAAAGACACGGAATGGGTCTCACCCAAAGTGGGCGGAGCCTGGGCCCAAATCTGAAGCAAAGGGCCTTTGGCTCGAGCTTTTGTGGCTGACCAGACAACCAAGAACCATTTTTTACAAGTTGTAAGCCGGCTGGTATAGAGCGAGTGGCCCGACTTGTACAGCATCTGTATACAGCATAAGGGCAACGGCTTTCACTGCAGGACCAGTTCACCTGCATCCTCTCCACGCCAACTTAATTCCGACTCGGATTCGTTCCGAAGTAACGCCCACCACTCAACCCACACTTAATCCTACCAAGTTGGCCGCACTCAAATCCACTGCAACATATACACACTCCTTATATACAGTGTATTATATTACACTGAAGAAAAAGTGTCCATCTTTGTACAGACCACTCCCATTTCGGTGGCAGAGTACTCCGGTCCCAAAGTGCGGATCCGAAACGCATTGCGCACGAAGAATGCGGTTTCCAACGAAATTTCAACATGGAGCCGTATATATTAATGTATTCGCCATGGAATAAGCCCAAAGTAGATTTATATAGAAGATAAGCGGATTACATTTGATTAATTAAGTAATCGCCCTGAATTATGTAGAAGCACAAAACCAGTTTCAGATTCCATAGATTTTGAGATATTCCCAGGTTGCTCGTGAAATGTAATTCATTAGTTTGCATGCAAGGGTGTGTGGAGTCAGTATAACCAAACCTCTCTATATGGTTATTATCACAAATGGGTCCAAGAAGTTAAATAAAGATGGTTGGGAAGGGAGTTTGAGTTGAAATATAATGAAAGAATCTTGCTCAGTCAGTGTGTGCAACGTGACAATATATAGGAAAACGAAAGGAGTGTAAGTGAAGTATAAGGAAAGCAAAGTAAGGTAAGGCAAAGGGGATTTGAAAGCGCATGGTTCATAAATCAGAGTGTGGTCGTTACTCATGTGGCGACATTTTTCCAGGTTCCAGGTTTTGTGGATGGGAAACAAGGGCTGGGGCGAAGGCGGGAACCCAAAACCCAGACCGCCCTTTAGGGGCCCTAACCCCAACCCCAGTCACCTCCTCTCAACAATGACATGTACCAACACCATAAAACCCACCAGCACACAAAGTGAAAATCGTTTCCCTCTTTCCCGGGTTTGTAGTCATGGGGCCCCCATATACCCTCAATTCTCCTCCTCCATTCATTCCATCCTTACTTCCTTCCTTCCTCCAAAAACCATTCACCCAATCAAATTTACGTCACAACTCTGAATTTATTCGGCGATATATAATATAGCCTATATCCAAGGTATTTTTGTGCAACTGTAGGAATGTGTGGGCCTGCATGCAAATTTTGAGATCTACCTATATATTATTGAATGTTTAGTATCTAAATTCACTGGACAATTGATGAATTAATACATTAATTGTATATAAAAACATATTGCCATGCACTCGAAAAACGATTCTGTTCCTCACAAATGCGATTTCGCAATTAAACTCACGTTTACCATGATATTATAACAGTTTTTCTAGGCGGTGCTTCAAAATTTGCACACAGATTGAATGTACTGTATAGTATTTAGCCAAAATTGCGCATCATTGTTATACTACATGGGCATAAGGTCGCAAATAGCACGGGGCATTTACTGTTGACCAAGGGCTGAGAAATTCCCCGAATTCACTGTCAGATATCAAAAGGAGGAAAAGTGCCATTACCGTTAACATTGACAGAAATCAGTAAAAGTCCTCCAAGATTTATAACGTATACCTTGCATTTGTATGGTTGTAAACAAGGCAATAAGCTATTTGAACGTGCTCCTCCAGCTATTCGTAAGAGACCAAAAGTACATAGGACTGTTATTGAAATCGCTATGGTCACATACCTCCCGGCCTCAACCTTCGACCCGGTACTTTAGGGCCATTTCAAACGCCAACCGCCAAAACTGCCACACAACCACTTCCACCCAAGGGCACAATATAGACCTTAGATATGTACACGTCGACTCTATAATTAACCCCGGAAAATAAACGCCACCTGCGAGTCTGGCCCGATGCATGGTAAAGTGCACCGAAAAAACATATGTTGGGGCTTTATGGCCCTTGTATCCCATTCCCACGCACTCGGCCACCGAGCTTTTCTTTATTAAGGTCTTTTAAGGGTCTATATGGTACCGCAAAACGGCCATCGGTCACCTGCTAATTGCCGCGTTTTTAACCCTCAATGGACCTCTAAACTGCCCAACTGCTATAACTGCGTCCAGTAAAGTGCACCACTGGCCACTTGTTTATTACAGGGTCGAAAGGGTGAGTTGCAAAAATTAGCTACACGGTGTTAACTGTATAGACATACAGTCAACTTCCTTTAGCAGCACAAAAAACGGCGACCTTCATACTCAACTTTGCTGTCCTCCCAATGAACACATTTCCAAGAAATTTGCTCCGAATCGGCTCTCGTTAACACTTTACAACTCCATTATAGGTCCTTTCTGCAAGAGCGTTTTGAAAGCTGCAGAACTGCACAACGAGGAATCAATTTGCTATAGTGGGTATCTGCGGCCGAGAAAGTTGATTTCAACCGTAAATTGTGTCAAAACTTGAAGGAATATGCTTAGTGGATCGATGTGCAGCGATGACCGATGATTAATGACCAGTGGAAGTGGGAGGGGCCAAAGTGAGCACTGGACTCGCATTGACTTCAGCTGCCAAACCGAAATTAATGATCTTGTTTGTATAGGAGATGCGGTGATGCATCATTCCCAGCATGCAGCTGAGGTCTTTTCCTACTTTTCAAACTTTGCATCGACTACACTCAATTCGTCCCAACTTATTACATAAATCTGCGGGGATTCGTTTTTAAAACTCTGCAGTTGCATGAACTACTACTCGAATCCATTGCAGACAGCATGTCACGTGGGCAAATGCAGTGGTCGGTGTCTCATTAAAATCGGCACGCAAAAACCTCTCCAAGAAACGCAAGAAGAGCCTCTCCTGGACGACCTCACACAACATACAGATAATAATAATCTGTATAGGTGACTTTTGCCATCGGTGTAGTACAAGGGCACATTTTTTGATGCCCTCACCGCGGCGACCGCCATGTTCCCATGGTTGCGCAATACGCCCCTTCAAAATCAAATGTAAAGTATGAAGCTATAGTGTTCGGCACGTCATTATCGATCTATACATGAAGCAGACACACGACTGAACTCTGTTTTCTATCGTTTTCAGGATGCGGAGTTGCGATGGGGAGTTGTGTGGGAAAGCCAGCACGTGTGGCCAGGGGCACGCGAGGCTTAAAGATTGCCTTAAGGCCCATGGGGAAGGTCTTAAGTGTATTGTGTTACTAAGAGGATTGTGTCAGATATAGACATCCCAGAGTTATGCCATCGACGCAACTCCTCTTTCACACGGTTTCCAATTTGATAAGTTATTGCGTTCATAGCACTCGCATGTATGCCACTATATAAATTCGGAATGCAGGTTGACACCCTGATTAACCAATAAAATACATGTAATGCATTTCTGATTTTGGGACCTGCAAGAGTCTAATTGGAATCTATTATGATACACAAGTTTTACAGCATAGTCAGGTAACTTTTTAAAAACGTAAATGAAGTTGTTAATGGGCAAAAAATGTAGAATTTTCCACCATAGACAGGAGTGTTTGTAATACTATTCAAAGGTATACTTTTGGAGTGAGGGGAGGTGAAAGAAGACCGGTTTGGAGGCTATATTTTGTGGCAACTTTCATCGATTGTGGGCCGACCGAGAAAGAAGTGATGTGCCCAATCCCCATACCCATCCGCATGGCAGTGACAATCCGGATCAGGTTCTGGTTTTAGACATGCAGCAGATCAGTGCAAAAGTAAAAGGCACACGTGTGAACGCATCGCTGACCCTTCTTTCCAAATCCCTTCCCAAATTCGCAGGGGGTGTACTACCAAACCCCCCCCCCCCAACCACCTATACAACTTCACCCTATATAGCTCTCTCTATATGGCTGAACTTGCAGCACTCCACAAAAGATATTGCGTGTGAAACATGCCATAAATAATAATCAAACTTACATCATGGACCGGATTTCAGAGGTGTACCATGAAGTGGAGACGCACTTTGCAGAAGTACTATTCGTCACAGCTTCAGTATTGTTACCGCTCGAATCTCCATCCTGGAAAAAAAAACAAAATTATTATTAATTTACCCTTCTAACCCGATTACAATATTGTTTAGTATACATCCAGAATATTTAGAAACAAAAAAATAAACTATATTTCACGTCATTCGCAATCAGGCTTTCAGCAATAATATAATTTTATCTGACACACTTAAATTTCATATCTGAATTCAGCTGCAAATACAAAATAAAACTTCAATTACTACGTTTTGCGCAATGCGGCGATAAAACATCGAATTAAACGACCACATGTGCCAAGATAAACCACTCGTATATATAAAAGCTATACAATAGCAAGACTTTGCCGTCAAATTTGGTATCTGCGCTGCAACTATCTATAGACAGAATGAACAAAATCGTCTTTTCAGTGGTGAGCTCGTATAATTACGTTATTATTTAACAACTTTCTTTGTGTAATTGTTCTGGTCAATTTAGGGTATCGTGTTGGTGTTGGTTGCCGTGACTTGCAACGCACTACTACAAGTTGGAAAGAATGCCAATGATGATGCTGAATGTGTGAGAAGGGCTGGCAAGTTGGGCTGCACCAGAGAATATCGTCCAATTTGCGCAGAATTAGACGGTAAAATCATAAGAGGTTCAAACCCAAGTTGCTTTTGCAGCAACTACGGCAACACCGATGCACTGATACTTCAAATAGGCAAGGCATTTTGTATCACTAACAAATATTAGAGGTGCAACTGAATGTCCCATATGGAGAACTCCATTTAGGTGCACACAGTGTAACAGGTTTTGTCTACCTTAATTACTCCATTACTGTGGGTGTAAACAAGTGTTAATATACAGGTGTAATAGCCCAAAGGAGTGATGAAGGTAGAAAAAACCCGATCAGGCACACAACAGGGAGTATATAATATTGCACCTAAAAGGAGTTCTCCGTGGGACATTCAGTTAAAATCCCCCAATATTTCTTCGATTATTTCAAATTGTATTGAGTATCATAGGTTTGTTTTTTCTTCTTGGAAATAGGTCTGAGTTTAGATGGTGCGCCATCACACCCTAAATGTGACACGCAATTTTAAGCACACCGCTCCATGCAGAGAAACTACAGTTCCATAAAAAGATTAAATTCAAGCCATTCGAAAATTACTTGGGACATAAAATGTTATGAGCATTAAACAATATGCATAAATAAAATAATGTGTATACATAATTTCAGAGCAGGGAAACTTGTACTTTCCTGATAAACCAGTATACGTTATAATAACCCACACAGACTAAAACCAAGACTGTTTGTATAGATGCAAATCTGTATGCATTAGCTAAATTGCTCTTGAAAATATAATTGAAATTTGAACGCGATTTGAAATTGAAACTGTAATTGACCTATTTCACGACCGCTTCGATTGGCTGCTGTGGAGTGGCAAAATGGCGGTCGTCGGTGGACAACTTA
>JAQFZQ010003048.1:0-11804 GCA_034696005.1 Glomeris marginata | reverse complement strand
GTATCTGTTCTTATCAGTTTAATATCTGATAGACTACCCATGTGGTAGTCCGATTATTAAATTGATTTTTGGAATGTAAGGGAGTGTTTGGGGCTTGCTCCATCTTCCTCAAGGGTCATCCAGGTTTTGCACTACTTCTTGGCGTGGCCCACTCCCTTTTGGGAGTAATAAACAACTGAATTTTAGAAAAAGCAAAGCGGAAATAAATTCCAATGTTGTTGTGGAAAAGTATCTAAGTTGGAATGGGGCATATTTGAACAATTGTGTTGAAATGCAGTGACACCTGTCTTTGGTGGAAACTGTCTATAATGGAAACCTGTTAGTGTATTGCTTGAAACCTGTCTATGTTGGGATCTATTGTAATGTTTGCTACCTGTCTATGGTGGAATTAAACAAATATGGGGTATGATTGAACAAACATGAAAACCTTCAAAACAGAAATCAGTTTAGAAAATACATATTTTCAATTAAAACTGATAAAACATCAAGCATATTTCAACACAACCTTATTTTTTTATGAAGATGGTGTTTCGAGACAATGGATATTGATATAATAAGTGGGGAACTTTTAGACCATTATAAATTCTTATTAATATAGTGATGGGGAATGTTAGAGGTGAAATTATAACAAATTCGTAGCATCAATACCTGAAACTTCGTTCAAATTGGTTTATATTTATGAAAAATGCCGTTTTAAGTACATGTTTTCTAAAAACAAGAGGGTTTGGGTTGGAAAAAGTGCAATGGGTCTGTGAAATAAAATGAATATTGGCAATGTAGATTTTTAATGATGATTGTGTGTTGATTGTCACGCGAGAAAACCTTTCGGAATAAATTGTGCAGACATGTTTGAACCAATCTGTAATTTTAAACAAATTTTGGAAAGAAAATTGATAATAACTCAGTAAAGAAGCTACTATAGTCATCAATTGAAAGTATAATTAATAGCAAACACTAAAAACGCAAAATAGCTAAATGCAGTTGAATTTCCAATTAGTTCAGCTTTTAGCCGCTATGCGGCGCTGCTCAGTTTCCATTGGACCTGAGATTCGGCTCTTTAATTCGAATGATGAGCTTTCAAATTGCATTTTCGCCAATAATCCTGGATAATCCTCCATCCACGTCATCATTTTACCACATAGGATGATCCAATTATCATCGGTTGCCTTTTTCTCAGAAAATGTGAGTGTTTTTAATGATTTTTAGTGATTTTTATTACGGTTAGGCTTAAGTCATTTTAAGCCTACTTGTCCGTTTCAAAACCAATCCTGTTGAAAATCGCTATGAAACAAGAAATATGTGTCAGATATCGATATAATACTATGAATTGTGTTTAGAATTTGTAATATGTGCGTGTATTATGGTAAGGTAACCCGAATTTGCATTATATTGCAAAGTTCAGTGAAAAACATTTTAACTCCATTTGTAAAAGCGCTTTTATATGAAATCATCGAAGGATGTGCATCGTCTATACCTGAATGTGGTACAAATCGGGTTAAATAATAGGAAAGGGCCATTTTAGGAAGATATGGCCCAAACGTAGAAGGGTTTGAGTAAGACCAAGTGCAATGAGTGTGTGAAATTAAAGAAATTTTGAGAAAGTTAGTTTTTAATGAGGTTTTGCACTACTTCTTGGAGTGGCCCACTCCCTTTTGGGAGTAATAAACAAATTATGTTTGTTTTGGTAATAGTGGCTCCCCTAGTGAGAGAATCCCGAACTAAATAAAGCTAGTGGATTCCACAAATTCCACTGTTACTAAACAAAGTTTACTGCAAATTGCACTCTTCGAATTAAGAGGTTTTTAGTGAACAAAGTTATCTGAAAACTCTATTATTTCACTCACCCCAGTTGTGCACAACTTTCTGGAAGTTATCCAAAGTAAAAATGCAATTATAGAAATTCTTTCCTGCGATGACGTCATGTCACGTGATGTTTGCCTGGTAGTTGGCAAAAAAATGTCACCCCCCCAAAAAAAAAGCATACAATTGTTTTTATTGTTTTTTAATTGCATATAATTTAATAAATGTAATATTACTAATTAATTTAGCCATAAAAATGCATTTGAGAATGTTAAATTCAATAATAATATTTTAAATAGTGTATATTCTTCGAAAATCACATGTGAATGCTGTTGGTGAAAGCGTCATTACATGCATGTGGCAGTGAAGCCAGTCTTCTTCAAATAATAAAGGAAATAGCCCTGAAGTGCTATACAGATGGGTAAAAAGTAAGGAAAGGAACAATTTGGGAACATATTGTTCAAGAATAGAAGGGTTTAGATAAGTCCAAATGCAATGAGTTTGGGGAATGAAAGTAATTTGTGATAATTTAGTTTTTAATTAGGTTTTGTGTTGAGGCATGGTTCAGGTACGCACCATTTTGAACGTTACTAAAATCCTAAAATCTGTGAAATTGGGGATGACACAAATTTAAACAATTGTGGAATTGTAATATAGTAGATAATAGTTACTAGTTTTTCAGTTCTGCATGAAAATTTGTTTATTATGTAAGGATATACTATTATGTTACATTGGAATCCCATATTGCGATAATACACTTGCTTGCGAGTGATTTTTAAAATGGTTGCATTCAATTTCTTAGCTTATATTGAACTGAATTATTTACTGTTATCATGTGTATAATTAAAATTAAATCATCCTAATTTGAACAGAAAATGATTTGAAATTATTAAATAAGTATGTGCGGCAGGAACAAATGTTTGTTGGAGCACTCATGTAGTTGATGGTAATGAGAAATGTTCATTCATCAGCAGCTGGGAACTGTTAAGAAGTACTGGAAGGTTTTCTCACAACAGATGAATAGAAGGTGCCAACGTTGATGCGTGAATGATGATCGACACGCGTTGATATCACGAAGCGCAATGTAAAGTGTTACAATACATTGCATACCAGTTCCCATTTCGCAGATACATTTTAGAATGTATTTGAGTTTGGTGTTCAATTGTCCAAAATGCTCAGTTAGACATCCCAGATTCTTTTTAATTCAGCACAATGCCGTAGACAGCACCATCTTGGTCACATGTCTTCATCACAAATGGCCACTTTGTGTAAAATAATTGGCTTCCAGCTTATGAAATATCATTGTGTACATACAAATAATCGACCAGGCATCTTAGCAAATTTATACAATCATGAATACAACCGTAATATGATAAAAATATAAGCACACTATACGTTAGTTTTCGCTACTTAGGGACCATAATACGTTTTCTAAAGTTCAAGTTATTCCAAGGGAATAATTTGTATTACATCACGAATTATATGAACATTACAATTGTCAACTGTGATTATGTAACGTATAACAATGGAATACAAAACATTCATGAAATTCACGCATAAAACCAAGAACAGAAACCAGCGGCATCATGTCTATGCTAAACTCATTTTTGATGTTGCTGAATTCCTTGCAATGACAATAAATTCAAACTTGTTCAGTGAGACCTGTCTATCTTAAGCAACCCATTTTTGCCTATGCTGGCATGATCCATGTTAATGCTCTTTGTTTGAAAATTTTCAAGGTGGAAACGTTTTTCAGCACCATGCCAAACCATCATAGACAGGTTTCACTGTACAATATCTGTTAATGATAATAAACATGTGAATACTGTGTTATGTATATAACATTTTGAATAATAATCATTGTCATAAGTTGTATATATAATTGCAAACAAAATGTGTGAATTGCCTGACATAGAAATACATAACACGATTAACATAGTAATAGGGACACACATAAAATTAACATTAATGACCCCTACAGACTTCTTAAAACTGCTGCATGCATGCAGTAAGTCTGTACTTGAAACATCCACAGCTTTTTACTTTTATGCAGCACTCTTGCAGCAGACATATGACGATGTGTGCGGACATGCACATCGCAGTCATATTGTATGTGTAGGTACTGCATACATGCCGAAGCTACATGCAGGTTGGCATAGTGCGAGCACTGGATATATGAGGTTTTCTGATTAAGAAAGAAAAGAATTTCACCCCTTCCCATTGTTGAAAAGTAGAAATTCTAAGGGAAGGGGCGGAGCACTTGCTCCCCTACTTAATCCAGCACGCATACAACATGCATGCGATATGCCTTCAGCAAGTGTGACGCTTGCATGCTTATACATTCCTGCTGCATGCACACCTTTAGCAAAACTTTTGCAAAGGGGGAGGGGTGTCACACTGATTTCTCTAGATTAGTCATCACTTGGTCCATATTGTTCTTAGTGATTAAAGTGGATGGGTGGTCAGGACCTAATGCTAAGCTTTGTTTCTGATATACCTCTCTATAAATGCCTAATGCTTGAATGTATTTTTTCAGCGTGAAACAGGTATGGGCAATGTTGTACTGAGCTATTAAAGTAGAAGGGTGGTCAGGACCCAATGCTTTGACAAATTTATTGAAAACCTCTTTGTAAGAGGTTAAAGCTTCCTCATATTTGCCCAAACTGAATGTGACTTGGGAAATGTTATGTTGAGTAGCTAGGGTGGATGGGTGTTCATGGCCTAGTATTTTGACTTTCTTTTGGAATACATCTTTATAAGTGTTTAAGGCTTCTTCGTAATTGCCTTGTTTTGTCAAAACAAGCGCGATATTATTTTGTGCTGTTAACGTGTCAGGGTTGTCGTTGCCTAATACATTCATTTTTCTCTGTAACACATCTTTATAATGCGCAAGTGACTCGGCACAATTACCTTGATTGAACAAAACCAGGGCAATATTATTATGAGTGTTTAAAGTAGATGGGTGATCTGGACCTAAAATTTGACTTTGCTTTTCAAACACACCCGTCAATAAGCTTAACGCGTCATCATAATTGCCCAAATTGGACATTACAAGGGCCATGTTATTTTGAGTAGTTAAAGTTGATGGATGGTCAGTGCCAGAGATTTTAGCTTTCTTCTCAATAATGTCCTTATATGAGGTTAAAGCTTCATTGTACTTGCCCATTTTTGACTGCGCGCGCGCAATATCAGTTTGAACGGTCAGAGTTTTTGGGTGTTCTGGACCAAGGGCAGAGATTCTCTTCTGAAAAACCTCTGTGTAGGTGCACAATGCCTCATTGTAATTGCCCTTATTAAACAACACCAGAGCGATATTATGTCGGGTATCTAAGACGGATGGACTGTCGATACCAAAAATCTCTATTCGTTTGTCCAAAACCTCGCCATAAGACTGTAATGCTTCATTATGCTTGCTCTGCTTTGTCATGATTCTAGCCATGTTATTTTGAGATATTAATGTGAATGGATGGTAAGGACCCAGGGTATTGGTTTGTTTCTGGAACACGTCAGCGTAAAGCGTTAAGGCTTCATTGTATTTCCCTTGATTTGCCAACACATTAGCAATGTTATTTTGAGTTGTTAAAACTGATGGGTGTTCAGGACCCAACATTTTAATTTCATTCTCTAAAACCACTTCATACATCTGCAAAGCTTCGTCATATTTGCCCTGTTTAAACAGCTCTTGCGCAATATGCTTCTCGGTAATTAAAGCATCTGGGTGGTCATGACTAAGGATATTTGATTGTTTCTCAAAGATTTCTTGAAAAGATGGCAGTGTTTCTTTGAAATTACCAAGTTTTGACTGAACACAAACTAAATTACTTTGTGTCATTAGTGTGTTTGGATGATCTCTTCCCAAGACTTTGATTTGCATTTGAAGCACCTCTTCATAAGAACTTAAGGCTTCATTGTATTTTCCTTGATTGGACAATACAAGGGCCATATTGCTTTGTGTGGTCAATGTTGAAGGGTGACCATAACCCAAGACTTTCTTTTTAATGTCAAAAACACTTTTGTATGTGCTTAACGCTTCATTATATTTGCCCTGATTTGACAGAGCATTTGCTAGATTGCTTTTTGTTGTCAATGTTGATGGGTGATCAGAACCTAAGATTTGGCATTTCTTACGAAAGACCTCTTCATAAGATATCAAGGCTTCATTGTAATTGCCCTGATCAGACAGTGACAGCGCAATATTGTGTTCAGTAGTTAAAACTGATGGGTCATCAAGACCTAAAAGCTTTGCCTGTTTCTCATGAACAGCTCTAAAATGCTGTAAAGCATCATCATATTTACCCTGATATTGCAGTACTTGAGCAATATTATGTTCAGTACTTAGCGTGTCTTTGTGGTCAAAACCTAAGGTTTTCTGTCGCTTCTCGAGAACGTTTTTGGCAAATATTAGTGCCTCGTTGTATTTCCCTTGTTTGAACAACACATAAGCAATATTATCTTGAACACTTAGAGTAGATGGGTGGTATGTGCCAATCAAGGAACCAAGCATCTTATCTGTTGGAATTCCAAATGTATACGCATCTTCATACCTTGCGATTTCCATTAATGAGATTAAAATTTTGCTAGGGATTTTATTGAATCTTTTGATGAGTGGTTCATGTTGTGTTGCAAAATTCCAAACGGAGACACCATGGGCAATGAGTTTATTGTCAACATGGTGATCTATAATAGACAGAGCATCACGCAAAATTAACTTTTCTTTGCTTTCGTCATGCAAATTTATCCTGATAACATTTTGTACCAGACGGTGAATGTTAATGGAACCTTCATATTCTGCTATCATTGAATACTGTTTAAGTATTGTAATAACATGCGTTAAACGTCGCTGATTGTATCCCACAATTTTCATGAAAAATTCAACAGGAATATTACTTGGTATGAGATATGCCATGACGTTCATTGCGCGTTTCGCTAGCTCGCCACATTGCAATTTTTCGATCGTTCCGATTGTGATGTTCCATGTGTTGAATGTTGTAGTTGTGTAAGCATCCAGACTGTCTTCTGGGAATTTGAAGTTCAGCAGTTTTCGGTTCTGTTGTTCATATAGTTTTAGGTAATCAGTGATATGAAATTCGTCTTTGTCGGTGAAAGTCTTGCAGTCTTCCTTTGCTTCTCGGATGTATGCGACCGATTGTTGCAATGCTAATGGAAAATTCTGCAGTGACTCTGTCAATGATTTGATCTGAAGATCCTCTAGATCATTTTTAATTTTCAAAAAAGTCTTTACGAATTGGACGGCTTCGTAATCGGAGAACACATCCAGCCGTACTTGACTATCGGTTGGCCAACTTTGGTTGCGAGACGTAACTATTATGTGAGGTCTTATTGTGTTTGTTGAAGAAGGACTTGGTAAGAACTGTGGCAAATCATACCCATTTTCATTTCCCTCATTCTGATAATTGGGCACATTGTCAAAAACAAATAAACTCTTACGTTTTGCAAAGAAGCTATACACGTCGTGAACAATGGAATTGATGTCCCGTTCCCTTCCATCTTCTTCATGAACAGGAAAGTTTAATACATTCTGACACAATATGCGAAACGAGTACCTTATTGACTCACAATTATCAGCATCAATCCATATGACATTGTTATCGTAGATGTCTCCATATTCAAACGCGTATTTTCTTGCCAATTCACTTTTCCCAATTCCTCCTAAACCACTGATTATTGCTAGGTTTGTTGTCACAGGAAATTTGCCATCTGAGTTGCTTGCGTGCAGTAATGCACGTAATTGCAACAACTCGGCAACCCTGCCTGTAAATGTCGGTACAGGATATCTGGCATGAAAGTGAATGCCATGTCTAACAATATCACCAAAAAACCCATCACCTTTTCTTAGGTATTTCACAGTTCCTTTTTCTTGCCACATTTTTGTCATTTTGTGGTCTATTCTTAGGAAGCTGTCGCTCAGCTCATTGTCTGTCAATTGATAGAAGTTCCTCATCTCGCTTGTAATGACAAGTTTTAATTTCTTCGAATTTGGTTGATTGGTGAAAATAGTTAAGTTCTGTACAAATTCAGGGAAATATTTGTCATTTTTTGATGTTTTCAATAATGAAAGTCTAGGAAAGTTTTCTATCTGAAAATCGAAGCACGTTTGCAGACTTCTGCCTTTTTCGTGCATGACTGCTTTGATATTTTCCAGAACATCTGAACATTTCCCTTCCTGCAATTTGTCAGTCAATTTTAACAACCCATTGTCATCTGCCAAAGCCAACACATTTCCAACCAATTGACTGAGATCTTTCATCAACTTTTTGTCGTTAACCTTAGTTATTACGCAGGTATCTCCCATTTTGCAAGATTCAATCAAATCTCCAAACTGTTTGCACATGTTTTCCACTGAGTAACTAGATCTGAAAGGTAAACTGACATTTCCAAATCCTTCTGGGACTTTGAAAACCACATTCTGCAGTTTCCTTTTCGCAATGTCGCCAACTATGTCAAACCGAAAACTCTGGAGGTTTTTATTGTTGTAAGCTGTTTTTAATAGATCCATGCAGGTCTTTCCGCTAATTCCTAAGTCCTGGTACTTGGAAAATTGCAGTTTTCCATCTATCTTATCATATGCCAGCAAACTACCTGTAAGATTACAAATGACCTCCAATACTGCTTCGCAAGTGATATCGTCTCGTCGAATATTTGTCTTATCCAATTGTGCCAAGAAATTTACAAGTTCTTCAAGTGCAATTGCCCTATGATCATTGCTGTCAAATGATGGGTCGTTACCTTTCTTAGACACTAGGTACCTCTCTGCATATTTGCGAACAATATCATTCCTAAGTCTGCCCAAGAGAGAGTCATTAATTGTGCTATCTAAGAACTCTTGCCGCATTCTCGCATTGTGGAAATTTCTAGTCTTTTTCACAGCTTTTCCTTTCATAATAACTTGCTCAGACTGCACAGTTTTGTTAACACTGATTACACTTTCTGCCCAAAACACGTGATACATCTGAACCATGTCATCCACCATCATATCACTGTTATTTTCTTTTGCTATAAATTCCATGAATTTGCTTGAAATGGAATTAATATATCTGCTCATTTCTTGTTCTTTCAAGTAATTGACGGCATCAGTAAGTTTCAGTTTGATCACTTTTCCACCATATCCTATATGAAAATCATCCCATTTTTCATTATTAAGGCAAATCAAACTCTCTGAGTCCCCTTCATCTAGACAAGCATTAGTAAAAATAACAAATGAACAATTCCTGTTCTTAAATGAACCTTTGAAAATGGGATCATTTTCATCATGCTTAAATGCTTTCCTCACCTTCAGATAGGAATCAAAATAATTATACAATTCAAAATTCTTGTCGGTACGAAAAGTCGTGAAGTTAATCTTTCGAATCTTTTCGTCATCTCTGTGTTTTGCTTGAAGGAAAATGATTTTCGATTCTCCTTTTTCATTCCAATATTGAAACACTACATCATCAAAGGATTCAGCTTTTGCATGATTTCCTGCCAAATAGAAATTTGTGGTTTGCTGTTCGCCACGAAGCTTGAATAGGGTGAGTAGTTGAATCTCAAAGTCATGTCCACTGGCACCAGGAGATTCCCCTCTTTTGAAAGTCGGTCTTTGCATTGGGCTTTTCCGCATATCATATTTAGCATATGACTTATTTTCGTTTCGTATTGTGTTTCCAACATTGTCGCGATAGAGTCTTGGATCTTGATTTTCCATTGTGCACACAATTCTTTTGTTCAGAATGTCAACTATGTCAGACCTTTCAAGATGTTCAGCATATTCCAATGCACTTACGTTCTCACTGTTTTTGATGTGAATGTTGGCATTGATTTTTACAAGGAAGGCAATGACTTTTATTTCCCCTTTCCGTACTGCAATGTGCAATGCTGTGTTGCATTTGTTGTTGCCATCTTTGAAATCAATATCTGCTCCTTTCATTACGAGACCTTTAATCTTTGAAACCTTCAAGTCTTCTGTTTTCTTGCTGCGCATAACAGTGACAAGTTTGGAATTCAGCACGCTTGCTGCTTCTTCTCCGTCAGAAGAGTCTGAAGATATGGCTTTGCTTGTTCTGAGAATAGGCACATATTTGTTCTTTTCTTTTTGAAATATGTGCACAACATCCCTTTCCACATATTGGATATCATTGGAATGTTTAGAACCAAAGCTGTCCACATGCAAATTTAGAAAATTAGTTTTACCGTGAACAATGTGTTTCTCGATCACATGCAATTTAACGTTATAAACGTTGCACAATATTCTTCCATCTATTTCTGGACACCCTGGCATTGCTTTTGGCAAATTCAATGCTGCTGCTTTTGGTGATCCAATTTCATCGGAAGTAAACTCCACACGAGTCACATATTCTTCAATGCACGGTAATGCATGATCATTGTCCAACACACCCTTTATCCACGAATCTTCTTGATTCACATTTTTCTTTGCAAAATTCTTGCAGTTAATCCTTAATGTTTTAATGGAAAATGTCTTACCAGGTTTCACCTGCTGTAGACATTGCAAAAAGGAATGGAAAAAACAGTCATCACCCGTAATGGCTGACCCTATCGTCAAACCTTTAGGTAGCTTCGGCAGCATGCCTTGAAACAAATTCATATCAATTTATAATTGAAACATTGAAAATCGTTTGTCTGAATGACAGAGTTTATTAACACCTACCTGCAGAAATTGTAGGCATTTATCCCACATAAAACACAAGTTAGAAGTGTTCATATCGTAACCTCATATTTCTGCTTACGTGACGACTTCAATCTGATATAAACCTACTGAAAGGTACAAAGTCCTTGTGGATTAAAAGGATCACGTGACCAGGCACCAGGAGATAATAGTTTATGTACTTTGGTAGGCTTGTGATAACAAAAATGGCATTTCCAATAATTTTCAGAAATATTCAATAAATTAAGAATTATGATAACTAAAAATTCATACAATAAATCCAAGCTATCATCTTCTGAGCAACAAAGTTTAATTCAAATACTTCTGAAACAGATTGCAAAGATCAAGTGAAATCTTAAAATTATTCTACAAAGAATTTCACTATGTCTGCGTGTGCAGACTTGCATGCAAACTATATGCACATAGTAGATTGTGGTTTGCAAAAGTTCTGTATTAGATAAGTTTATTATTGCATTATTGAAATATGTATTTAATTCTCAAACATAAAGTTAGACAGACATTTCATGTCAGTCTGTGAAATTTAAAATATATATTTAAACTTTAGTATTTTTCAGGGTAAGAGCATACATATGCCCCGCCCCTCCTCGTACAAGTTGTATGAGGAGGGGAGGGGTATACGGGATGCTCTTACCCTAAAAAATACTATAGTGGGTTGCATATGTTCTAATAAGCAATACTCTTTGTTGCCTTGGAAATGAACATTTCCACATGAAATGATTTTTGTGGTGAATAATACTTTTTATCAGTATTTAAAGTCTATTAAAGGGATCAATTGTTAAGTTGAATGGTCATATGTTGCATAGAAATTTTGCTTCAATTAAATCATTACCAAGTTCATGGCCGTAACAAGAGGGGGGGGGCCCTGGAGGGGCCATGCCCCCCCCCCAACTTTTGGCCGTCTTGGTTTAATCAATGATCTCATTGGTTTAATTCGATCAATATATTTCAAATAGTAGTTATTTGCAAAAGTTTTATTTTCAACTTGAGATGCATTTTCAGTTTCACTTGCTTACTGGAACAGGGTGTATATGTCATGGAATTCCTGGAAAAGTAATGAAATGTGGAAATGGTCATGAAAATCCTGGAAAAAAATAATTAAAATATGAAATTGATCGTAGAGAAGCATCAAAAAATGATGGATATTTAAAAATTGTCTGTGTTTAATATAATATCTGTACTAGCTAAATTATAATACAGTACAGTAAGACCTGTCTATGGTGGAAAATTTGACAGCACCATTTGCAGCGTAAATGATTTAAAACTTTATGTTGGAAAACCTGTCTGTGGTGGGAAGTTTTTCTGGTGAGCTTCCACTGATTAAGAC
>JAQFZQ010003047.1:0-11806 GCA_034696005.1 Glomeris marginata | reverse complement strand
GCAGTCACAGAGCTCAGATTTTCCATGCTGGTTTAGTGGTGGGATATGCATCTATCGTGATCATTTTTCCTCCGCTATTTGGTGTAGTTATTTTGAGAGGCTTCGGAGTGCCATAATCTGCTTAACACCGACACAGGCGGATTGGAAAAATCCTCAGGATTCCGAATCTATACTCATAATCGCCCCAGCTGTCACGGTAAAGGAGATATTAGACTTTTAGTGGAGGCATCCAAAGTGAAACTTTGTTGCGTTTAGCTGTAATGGTTTAGGGGTGCAAAACGGGGCTTTGGAGTGCCTTAATATGCTTAAAAACCACACAGGCAAATTGGAAAAATTCCCAGGATTTAGAATCTATAGGTACCCATAATTGACCCAGCTGTCTCGGGAAGGGATTTACCGTAATCGACTTTCGTTGGAGGCTGAGGAGCGAAACGTTCTGGAGATAATAAATTTTTAAGATTTGCCATGCGAAACGAAGCATTCAGGATGCTCCTGTCTATGCAAAACCAACATAATCTTATAGGAAAAAGCCTCAGGATTCCGAATCTGTCCTCGGAATCGGCACTGCTATCACGGTGTATCAGATATTCGACTTTTCAGTGGAGGATTGCGTGTAGCTGTTATGGTTTAGGGGCGCAAAACAGGGCTTTGGAGTTCCTCAATCTGCTTAAAAAACCACACAGTCTTATTGCAAATATTCCCAAGATTCCAAACCTGTGTTCGGAATCGAAAAAATCTGTCACGGTTTAGGAGATTTTCGACTTGTAGTGGAGGCATCCAGCCATGAAAAGATTAAGTATTTAATTTATCGGATCGAGAACGTTGATTGATATATGTACTGCATAATTCCTTAAGTTCATTCCTGATAAATTTTGTTTTTCCATTTACCCGTACGGCATTGCTTTTGAATCCTTGATAGAGAATGGAACACCATAGAAAAGCAAAGTACTATGCCAGCTAAATTATTCTTGTCTTTGAAACACCCTGTATATGCTAGTCTTCATCGAGTTGGGTTTTATCGTTCAATCTGGGAGGTGATTAAATATTTTTTTCCCAAGGATACAGCATATCCAATTTGTAACTTGGCATTGCCGCATGTCGAATGTTTGACATTGCCTTCGGTATATTCCTTTCATGTTGGGACTCATAGGTGCTATCGATGATGGATGACGACATGGAGTAAATATTTATGGCAGATGTATGCTACACTATGTAATTTAGAATCGCAATCGCTTACTGTGGAAAACGTCATTCGGTACACAAGTGTGGTCTTTCGATACATTTTTTGCAATACGTAGTAAACTTTTAAATGTCAAGTTTGAATCGATCATTTTAGTTTCATGTCTGACTACATGCACCTTCTAATGGTATATTCATTCCTTGCATTTGCATAAATAGTCAGGGAAAATCAATTCAAATGTTTTGGAAACCAGCGAAAAGTCAGGGAATTTAAGTTTGAGAAATTATTATTTTATGTAACAAATTGATAGAGTTGTAACTGATTTTGTTATGTAATCATTTGCAGTGAAGCTTTAATTACGAGTACTGTGAAACCTGTGTATGTTGACCACCTATGATTCCCAAAAATCAACTGAACTTTACAGGTGGTCAGCACATCTAAAACTGCATAGACAATTAATGTAGGGCGTTGTACTATTACAACCCCTCAAAAATGTATGTCATACTGGTTGCAAAACTTGAGGTCATTGCAATCTGATTGATCCTGCATGAAATGCAATACTTTTGTTGAATCATACCGTAAATTTTCTTACTGAAGCCCGGGCTTCTATTCAAAACCAACCGGTTTGCTTACATTGGAAACCGGTTTTTAATCATTGACCGGGCTTTAATTGGACCCCGGCTTATGTTAGAAAATTTACGGTACATTAACTTATAGGTTTATTCCTATATGCCTTGGCTAGACAACAAAAATACAAAATAATTGCAACAAGTTTTCGCATAATCATATCCAACATGTAACCCGTGTTGGAAAAATAATTAATTGAACAATTGTTAGAAATAAGTATGTAATTACGCATTGAAATTATAACTCAATATTTTGTTGCTCCTCCTTTAGCCTTAATCAGTGCTTGCAAATGTCTTGGCATTGAATTTACAAGGTTCTTGCCATAGTCTGGACCAATTTCACTCCAGCATTTCTGGAGTGCATCAGCGAACTCCATTCTGGTTGTGGGTTTCAGCAAGTTTACACGTTTTTTGAGCTCTCTCCACACATTTTTAATAGGATTCATGTCCGGACTGTTGGAACATTGAGCGAGCGCTCGATCTACTGGGTTTTCGGATTAAGACAGAAAAGAAGAACTTCACACCTTCCAATTGTTGAAAAGTGGAAATTGTAAAGGAAGGTGCGGAGCAATTGCTGCTACATGTCGCCAGAAATCGCGCTTCCCTGCAGGTTCTGTTTGTCTGTGTGGCTGCCTACTTTCAGGGATTTTTGGCCTAACTTCGGAAGCCCATAGCTCCCTTGGTAATCATCTTGGCGATACATAACGAAGACAATGTGATTGTTAGCCCATCTCCTCCAACCCCTTAAATTTTTTGCTCCGCTCTGGGAAACACCCTGTATATCATATCTGTTGCGATCTGTCATCTCATTTTTGAAGAGCCTATTGTTTAAACAAATGTTGGAATGATGAGGTCTTCCCTGCAAACAAACATGTGTACTATTTGCAAATAATATATTGTGCAATTTATATTTTATATTTGTAATTTTACTCCATTGTCATGTATTGAGTCGATATGTATCGCGTTGTGTATTGTATCGTATCGTGTATCGATGCAGTATTGTACAGCGCCATCTCTTGGTTATTAAAAGTTAGTTACTTGACAGACTCTGTCTGGACATGAACTCTGAACAACACCTCTACAATTGGTGATGAGGAGACTCAAACCCATGCTGGTTTATGGCTTTGTGACACTTTTGGGAATGCTACAAACAGTGAATATTGTGCCTTTGTTTGTATGTTTCTTGCCCCTTTTGTGTTTTCACACCATTTCTGACAGTGAGAACTTTGACCTGTTGGACAAAGGAAAATTTTCGACCTCCACCCATTGTGCAATCCAGAACAAGTTTTGGGTGTGGTCCTCTTTGTTCAAAGGCTTTGCAACTCCTTTGTTCTTTCATCTGAGAATGGACTTGCCAATTTCTCCACCTCTTCCACCATTCAACATTTCTGCTGAGGTGTCTTCTCAAGCGCAACACTGGGAAAAGTAGATGAAACGTTTCGACAACTATCTGGTTGCAGCCAATGGCTCAGATTCCCGTAGGAAGAAGGCTCTACTGCTCCACTATGCTGGGGAGGATGTGCACGAGGTCTTTTCAACGTTGAAATCTGAACAGGTAGTCTTCACTCCTGCCGGAGACAGTCATGCCAAAACTGAACAGTCAACAGCAGTCAAAATCATTTTTAATTTCTGTTAACGCAACATGATGTGTCATCTTCATTCATCACCCTATATTGTATGGACTTCAACTTTTACAAGTTAACGTTATTTTTCTTACCCTACTGAAAATTTTAAAACTGCAGTTCCGAATTCACCATTTTATGGGAATGTAGTCGAGTCATCATTGTTTTGTAACCTTTCATACATAGGGTGAGCCAAAATTATCGCCTGTTGCAGAATAACTGCAAAATGGTAATAAATACGCTATACAGGCTCAACAAAAAGTCTATCATTTTGTTAAATATCTGCAAAATGGTGAGAGTTAGGTGTGTGAAAGTTTAGTAAGTGAATAGGAAGTGGCATGGGGGAATTCCGAAAATAATATCACATGTTACCTTGGACGTGATGTTCATGGTTTTTCGGATTCCATCTCATGAACCGCTGCAGTTAGGGCACTAGTCCCAATTTGAAAGTTTACGGCAATTTTGAGGCCAATTCAGAATTTTGTTTGATTTTTCCCAGTCAAAGTACGTGCAAAATGAGGCAGCTTCCCTGGCTTGCAACATGCCTAGCAGGGAAGCTTGCCCTTGGAAAGATGCGAGTCATGTCAAAAGATGCCTCAGAAAGCCACATTTCCATGCACTTTTACCACATACCAGTAGTATTACCTATTTATTTAGCAAACGTACAAACAAATCAACTACAGCCATCAGAGAACTAAAGTCAGCAGCATGCACTGTTGTGAATGGTCTTTTGAATATTTGCTGTGTTTGTATTTCCATTTAAATTTTATTGTGATAGGCGCTGATTTAAATGTGTTGGCGCTTCGCCTACATTTGCTTCAGCTATAGTTTACACAAACCTAAAGCTGATATTGTGTTTGCGGTCGTGTCCACGTATTCTACGTCATGTGGTTGTACCCCTGGTACAGCATGCTAGTTTCTTTTTTAGTTTCTTGAGCTGTGGGTCCAACCTGTTTGCAGATTTGGAACAAGCAGATCTACCCATAATTTCTCTAGCTGGTTACTACGTGATTATCTTGCATTTTAAAGGTTCTTGATTTTCGAACGAGTTGATACTGTGTCCCGAAAGTCCTCAAACAGGGGTTACTTCATTGTTCTGTACAGAAAGTGAAAGTGCTTCAATAGAGAGAGTGACTTCAATCAAGTACATGAAAGACAGATACTGTTACTGTCACTAAAACGTTTATGTGCGGAGCCTCATTTAATCTCTTCAGTATGGCTGTCCTGCAATGAGACCTCCCCGATTTGGAAAGCATGTAGCGAGGGGTAGGATGGGGTAAAGCAGTGAGGAATGTGCCATTATAGAGCTGTGTTCATGCCGTTTTCAGATACATCATGGCTTGTATGGGAGAGCATCGCACGTTTGTTCATAGGCAGTTAATTCAAAATGGAGGTTTGCCAATAGCGACACAGTGTTTCTTTTGCATCCGCTTCTGTTCTGTTGCAGTCTTCAGTCAGCCAGTGGATTTCGTTTTTAATGCAAAACTTGTTTGTCTGACCTTTCACACAAATTTTAAATGTTTTAAATTTGTCGGGAACGGGGTCACGTTGACCGTGCGCGAAGGAGATGAGAGAGAGGTTCTCTGAATTATCGGCAAACCACTATTTTGAGTTACCTGTTCAGCCATAAATGCGCGATGCTCTGCCGTCCAAGCCATAACAGCAGCACAATCCCCACTGCTGTACCACCGCCGTACCCCTAGCTACTAGGCGCAGTCAAAAAGTTAGTTGCAATAATTTTTCAAAAAAAGTAATGTGCTAATCCGGTTATCCTAATTTTTGTTACAAAGTACATACCTTTACATATTTTCCATGTAATTAACAAATTCATTTATTGACTTGTGTTAATGTGGTAAAAGTTTTTGTACGCCATCTTTTCAAAATGTACGTCCAACTGCATGTAATCCATTTTTGAGCACCATTTTGGGCCTCTTCATCTGGTGCTTGTCAAGGTCCTTCTTTATGGGACCAAACACATGTAAGCAATAAGGTGCAAGGTCTGGACTGTACATTTTGCTTAAGTCTTTATGAATTTTCATAAAGGTTACACTTTTTTTGCTCATTAAAAATTGTGTCACTGCAAGGACCTCAAAACTTTCAATTTGGAAGGTTCTTCTTTCCAAAGGGCAAGTGTAACCACACATACAAAAACTTTTACCACATTAACACAAGTCAATAAATAAACTTGCCTATTACATGGAAAATAGGTAAACGTATGTACTTTGTAACAAAAATTAGGATGACCGGATTAGAGCATTAATTTAAAAAAAAAAATGATTGCAACAAACTTTTTGACTGCGCCTCGTACATACTTCCAAATCTGGGAGATCTTTCTGCCGCACACTGTGCTTACCACAGTTTTTAAAATGACAATGCTATAATTCTCAGAATGCAGTAAGCCCTGTTTAAAAGGACCACTATTGGGACCAGGCACTACACGAAAAATAATATACTAATAATTTACAGAACACGCACACGCACATACACATACACTAGTAATTTCGAGCTGACTGCTTACCTAGTGTTTGTGGCAGGCCTAAATCAAGTCCACTGTCTCTCGCCAAAATATTGGTGTGGTTCGCTCCGCATGCCAAGAGGCACACAACGACAACTGTTCTGGCCGAAGTCATTATGAAGTTTTGAATGATCGTCACTGAATTGGGTCTTATAAGTTTAATCTTGGGAGCTGTTTAAATAATTTTTCCCTAGGATACAGCATATCCCATTTGAACTTGTCACGGTTGCACGTCCACTGTTTGGTGTTTTGACTTATGGGTATCATGCTGCTTTTTTGATACGATCAATGATTGATGGTCACTCGGAGTACATAAATGTTCTACACATGCACATTATGACAGCAACCGTGTACAATGGAAAACATTTGACAGGCTGTGGTGTCACACAGACCGTGGCATCACAGCCTTGGCCAAGGCGTCGCAACCAACATTAGTTACGTCACAGTTGTGCCATTCACATCAACCGTCAAATATTTTGGTTAATTTGGGTTAGGTTAGGTTAGGTTAATTTAGATGCAGAAATGATGCAGACAGTGGCAGCACAGCTGAAACATATACACACTCTATATTTTTGTTTTTGAATTATTACAATATTTCTTTCTTTTAAATTGAAATTCCATAACCATAAATTATACAGTACATATAATATATGGTAGTACAAGGAATTTAAAATATGTATTGTTATACTCATTGTAATCTCAAAACTTACGTAACAAATTACAAAAACAGGAACTACAAATATAAGACTACTTAAAAGAGCTAAATAATTAAACATTTGCTTTAACACTAGAGTTAACAAGGTTTTGCAACCCTAGAAATACAAAAAATAATAATATAATAATTCAGATGCTAACTTGTCCTGTACACTAGCATAGCGTTTCAAACTGGGGGCCCTTTTATCCTAACCTACTATTCCTAATCTAGCATACAAGCGCGCTAACCCACAGTCTGTTACTAGACCCAAATGGGTTGCAGCACGAGCATTTTTAATGTGCAATTCATAGGGCCCACAGCAAATCCCTACGAAGGTATCCTAGTTAATTAGAAGATGGGGAAACTAAAAACCCCAGAGAAAACCTATCGCAAGCTGGCAGGATAACTAGAAAACTCTTTTGCACATGCTTGACCCAGGATCGAACATGGGATCACAGAGGTACAAGGCAGTGCTCTAACCACTGTGTCAACAGTTGCCCCGTAGAAAGACAAATATCATAATTGGGACCATGAACAATGTAGTAATAAAATGCTAGATTTAATCCCAATAATGTCAACTTCATTAAATAAGTTTTGAAAGAACATATACATATAATTGTTGTTCATATCTTCCATCAAAATTTCCCACATTTGGAAAAGCATTCGGAATTTACATTGATATCTCATCTAATGCTGTCACTACAATCTTTCACTCAAGTTTGGTATTACGAATTAGGTCAAAATGACCCCATTAGTATTTCTAAGTGTATTTTGATGAAACATAAAAGATATAAATGATATTTTTTTAGAATTTACATGGTGCCTAAACATGCCTAACAGTTATGAAAACTCAGTAAATTTGAAGCTTGCAAAAAATAAATTATGGAATATTCAATTCAAAATGTATGCTAAACTGTCAAAATGACTGTATGTAGTGATTAAGCATAGCACAAACAGTTTTCGTTAAACACTCCAACCATATCCATGAAATCGCACAGTATATTTTCAACGATTTCGGTGAAGCTTGGTTGTAAATATGCATATAAACAAATCACATATAGGTTTGAATCCTTGAATTCAACCTTTAATTCTCTCAAGCCTCCACAAAACACTTTAGTAAATGCGATAGAAAGGCTTGGACCACCTAGATCTCCTCCCGGTAAGAGAATTCCTGCCCATCGATTGAAAAGATCTGTTTTGTTTCCAGAAGTAACGAAGGCATTAGATAATGTCTGAGAAAGCACACCATTTGTGTCTAGGATATCAAAAAGTATCGGTGATAGTGAATCACATTCGTCTGTTGCAAATGTTTGTAAACTGTTGAACAGCCCGTCTTTGATTGTTTTCAAACCTTGTGGAATGCTTGCTTGTACTGCTTGTGCCAAGGCAACAAATAAAGATGTGCGGTCTAGATTGGTGATTAAGCTTTGCCATTTCTGGTAAAAACTTGGCAGAGATTGGCCAAGATTTCTGTGTAGATTATCAAAGATTTGTGAAAATTGTGGACAGGTAGTTACGTTTTCTAGAGAATTGTTGAGATATTCGATAGTGATTTCTGTGTAGGTCAATGCGCCTAACATATTCACGCCTATGAGTTCTTTCACTTCATCCGTGTTCGTAAAGTTGCTGCTGAATACATCCTGGAACAGTTTTATAACTTCCTCGTATGTGTGTGCAATATCCCTCAGACGATATACAAAACTCGTCAATTCAGCTGGTAATGGTAACTGGCAAGCACCACAAGGTGGCGGATCTATAGGAAGAAATACGGCAATATTATGTCCCGCAGACCTCATTCAGCAAAATTACAAAACCTTTCACATTATTGTAAAAGGAGTTTGGAAACGTACTAAGGTGCAACTCAAGGTAATACCTATACCTATTGGCTAGATGAATCAAAGCTGAATCACATTCGCGGATGAACACAATGCTTCATAAGAATATACATAAGAGTTAACCCTTATTTGTAGTTAAAGTGTGTCCCAGTCTAACGGCAAACTCGATTGCAGCATCATGATTGGTTGGTGACTGTTTACACCAAAACAAACGTGCTGCCTACAAATAGTCCCGTTACAGCCAATCAGAGGATGAGAAAAACCCGCTTCTTCTTGCGATTGAAACGACAATAGCGGACAACAGCGTTACTTTTAACAACAGTCCTAATGGGCGCATAGATATACTGTATTAGTATAATGTGGCCCAGCCAGTTAGGTTGTTGCAATCGAGTTTACCGTTAGAAGCGCCACAACATTATCCGCTCTCGTAATGTTCAGTAACTGAACAAATACCTTCAATTCCAAGATAGGTGCTGTCCATACATGTATGGACATGCATGGGGACGGAGGGGTACAGGATTTTGTGACAATTTGTGACAAGAGGGGAGGGGGCTAAGGCACCTTGGATGTCCAACACCATTTGTTTTATAACAGTTTTTAAAAGTTATAGTACAAAATCTGAAATATACAAATATAAGCTGGATGTTTTAGCTATTCTTCATAAAATCACCGAGTCCTTTCAAACATGTCTCTCATTTTGGGAAGTTTTACCGGTGGGTAAAACTTGTATCTGTATATTTCGGATTTTGAATAGCTATCGAATAGTATACTGTATATTTAAAATAAATATGTCGTGTAGGTTATGGATTTGCCCTCATTTATTGGTAGGTTTCTTTGATTTAGCTGTTGTTCAAAACTTGTTTAATAAGAAAAACAGAGATTGGATTAAAATATGGAAGTTGCAAACTTTTCTGATGCTGAGTTTACGTGCTGAAATATAGTGTAGCGCTGCAAGTCATTGGCTCATCATGCCCAGTCATTGCAGAGTACATCTCAACAGTTATAGTGTATAGGTCACTGCTTTGCACGATATTTCTTTCATATATCATTACATAAAGATATTTTTTACCCAGAAGTATGTGTCAGACAGGTTAGTTTAGGATATTTTAGGTTAGGTTAGGCTAGGTTAGGTAACAGTCTTATATTGATATATCGATTACGCATAAGCTCACTGCCGCTGTAAATATATACAATTACCGAGCGGATTGAAAATGTGCACATCAACCGTGCACCTGAAACGTAACAGGTCGACTGACGGTAAAATTTACCTCACCAAATCGGTTGCCAATTTTTCCATGGATTACGGAACTATAATGCCAATTTTCCTGATTTTTTGAACAATTTTTGTTGATTCGTTTTTTAATTAAAAATGCGCGAATTTATTGTATTTCGGTCGTTGTACATAAGTCCTCGCCACGTCAAAATACACATACTGAAACACATATAGTACGCTTCCATTGGCTGAAGCTGATATGACGTCACACCGACTTTTACCTCATTGGCTAGCGCGACCTAGATCAGCCCACAGTCGCCGTTTAGCAAATGGCGATCTGGCTGATGATCTCAATAACTCCTTCAATAATTTTTTTAAATATATTTTAAGGGAACTCATAGTTTTAATTTCACGTCCCCTATCAACAGTTCTAATTGCAAGTGCGTTTGATTTGAACAATCAAATGCTGCTACTGCTCTCCACTACCACTCCCACGTCCTGACTTGCACAGTGGATCATGAATAAGGTAGTATATTCATATTCCAAAAGAATGTTTACCTTCTCTACGTAGCAAGCTTTCATTGCGTCCACTGGCATGCACCAACAAAGAGTGGTGTACTTCGAATGCCAAGAGGCATGCAACAACAGCTGTTCGAATCAAAGTCATTATTTGGTTTTGCATATAATAGTCTTCAACGAATTCGATTTTATATATTTAATCTGCGTGGGGAAGTGTTTATATACTTTTTACCCGGCCAATTAGAACTTGCCACATTTGCATGTCCACTGTTTGCAACATTGCTATTCGTTGATTACTTTCGCGTTCTGACTCATGGATACCGTGACGCATTTTTATAACATCAATGACAGATGGACACAGAATACATATTTTTGGTAAATATGCTCCACTGCGCGGATTATAAGAGCAATCATTTACAATGGTATGTACGTCATTGTACGATGTACGGGTGTGTTCTTAAAATATGTTTTTCTCAATTAAAAACTTTTAAATGTCATGGCTTTGTATATTACGGACATTTGGTAAAGCAATAACCTCACATTTACAATAAAACACACCACTCACAGCCATCAAGCATAAACAGGAAACATGTATACCTAATTATGAAAAACTCGTAAGGTTGTACTGTATAAAATCGGTTAATTTTTTTTGGAGTACCTGTGTTAAGGCATAACCTGTTCAATTGGACCAGTGTTCAGTAGTAGAGCTAGTGGTCCTGTTAAACAGGTTCAATTTTTTCATTATATTTTTAACGTGGAACCTAAGGAATAAAATGTTTTGTTGTTTTTGGTTTTTGTTTTTGGTTTTTGTTTGCTGGTTTATGTGTTTGGAGAAATATTAACACACCTGAACACACCTGTAAGCCGCCGTGGTGCCACCTATCGATTAATAATCGAACTAACTCAACTAATGTAACAGCGCCACCTGTCACGACTAACCTGAGTGTGTAAATTGTGGTAATAGTGGCAGTTGATTTGAGTTATTTGAGGAATCAACAACTCTGATGTGTGATGGAGTTCGATGTGAAGAATCTCAACTGTAAGATTTGATATGTACTAATTTGTGTGATATTACCTTGGTGTTATAATTTATGCTGATGATGTTAATGTACGAAGCGAAAATCGCCTGGTACTGAGGGAGTTGAAGTTGCAACTCTTGCATCATAGCTCTTTGTTCTTTGTTTGCCAACTATTAAATCTGGTTGAGCTAGTTAGACTGGAGTCTGACACACCTTCCCCAATAGTCCACTATTATTACCTGACGTTCGGTTTCTCTATTTGCGCACATGGATTTACCATTGTCGAATATTTTTCATTGCATGATAAATTATTCCATCTAAAACTATCGTTGGTTTAAACACATAACAAAAATATGTCATCACGTACTATAAGATGTGGTCGACATCTAAGTTATAACACTGGTATTCTGGCTACAGAGGGTTACCCTTTAACCGTTACGTCAACACCCGGGCATGTCATTCAACGAATGATTAGAAAGAAACTATTCTACAGTCATATGAAAATTTTGTATATTCAATTGACACATTTTTCATTAGAATACCCTTGATCATATGAGTATTAGATGTTATCATGTTACACCAA
>JAQFZQ010003046.1:0-11809 GCA_034696005.1 Glomeris marginata | reverse complement strand
TGGTGGGAAAAGTTATGTTTTGACTCGTATACATTTTTTCAACGCATTTGGTGAGGCAAAAAACCGTGTCATATCTCCTTTAAATACAACATTATAAAGACTGCAAATTGTTGTATTAGCAAAGTTTATTCCAACAACATTTTATTATATTTGTTAATAACTTTTTCCCAAATTTTTGTTATGGATACAGTATCCATTAGCATGTTGTGATATAGCCATTGACTTTATTTGTTAAACATCTAAAGGCTGGACACGCCCAATTTTACTGGTGTTAAAAATTATTGAATGCACACAGGTGACCGCAGTTTCAGCGCTTTCATTTATCGGTAAAAGTTTCGATCGGCAAAATGTTGAAAGTATATTTCAGAATTCACTGGAAGGTGATATTCTACATAGCTAATTGTTACTAATATGGTTTTGTAATTTGATAACACTTGGAAAACTACTTTCCAATTTATTCACTACTATTCACACTTTAAATTGCACATTGACTGTACAAGTAAACTATACATATGTTCTATTTTGTATTAATGTTTTCAATTTGAATTACTGTGTTAATCCTAAGTACTGTCTCTTATCGAAGGTCCTTTTTGAAGTGTGAGCATAGTACTCTGTAATCAGAGGATCAACCCACTGTTCCTTGGGCACGGTCTTGTAAATCGGCTCGCCGTAATACGTTCCGGTTTCCCAACCGGGAACATTCTTCATCAGTTCGGTTTCCTCATCTCTGTTCTTGCGAATTTGCTTCAAGTAACTGCAAATTATAACATAATTAATAATGGCAATACATTTAAATTTATAACTCCCATATTTATTGCAACTAAATTTTATTTCTTGTCATCCTTATATTAAGTAGATAATTTAAATTATGCACTTTAAAGGCTGCTATTTGCTAATAAACATAAAGGATAAACTTATAAACATACAGACGGTCTCTTTCGGCGAAAAATATGGGTTCCAGTGCAATTCTTGAATCGTTTGTTTCCACCTCAACAATTCTGCAAAACATTTAAAAATTATATTCAAGTATAAAGTTGAATATGTTTTGTGGAAAACATTGTTCTCACTTCAGTCTCTTGCAAGCCTTTTTGTAAAAATAACATCCAACCAGAAAACCTGCACCTACTAATCCAAAGATTGTGTATCCTAGGAAAGAAATGTTCCACTTTCAGATTAGGCCTATTCATCATTTTTCAATTTATGCGATTCAAAATTATTTTATTAACCTCTTAATAATTGCTTGGCTGGAATCCGCTCCCAGGTGATTGGATCATACCCTCCTGTTGGAGGCATCTCTTGTTTATAAGACGGTGCCATATTTTTAACTCGAAAACTAGAGCTGTATCGCAGAAAAGTTCCGTTTTAGGCCTAAACTGCCTAAACAAGCGCAGCAGTTGATCAAATGCTCAACAGATGGCGCTATGCGTCTGAAATTCTGGCGGAGGCCAGTTTACAGCGGCGAATCGCCGGTGGCGAGATGTCGCGTACCGGCAAGAAAGATGCCGGCGTTCAATTTGGAAATCTTCCGGCAACTTGCTCAAGAGAAATTAATTTCTCTATTACAATCGGTATGTTTAGCTAGCTAACTGCGTCACGCTATCGTTTATCACTTGTTGGTTACTTTACAATTTTTAGTTTTCGGGAAATAAAGATGTGGTTATCGAAAGTCGTCTAATGAAACCGCTGGATCGAATTATTAGCGCTGCAATGTTGAAGGTATTTTAGTTATTTATTTGTATAAAAATACTATATGACCAGGTCTCATTTTGGTGGTGTTATCTTGCAGGAGAATGGCGTGCAAAAGATCTTCAAGCTGGAACAATCTTTGCCATCTCGGGGTTGTGATCAGTATGAAAAATTTTAAAGTATTCGTACTTTTGCAACTTTCTTGCACGTAATCCTACTTCGTGCAATGTTTTATTGCGTATCTTGCTTGAGCTAGTACGCTGCGCGATCCAATATTGCACGATGTCAATTTCCACGCAAGAAAGTTGCGCATGTCAGTTTCTTGTGTATTTTGTTTCTAAAAAATATTCTTACTTCACAGGCGTGTTTACATGGTGAATGCGGACATTCCAAACATGAAGCTTGTTGCAGATCACATAAATGCGGATATTTCCCATGAAATTAATAGAAAATATGAAATTTTCATGGTTCCAAGAAAGGTATGTTTTAATTGCCATATATACAGTATGGCACCAACTTTTTCTTTATTTCTTCATAATTATACTGTCGCATCACTGAACACTATTATATGCAATACTCAGGATTCACACAGGTCCTTATATTTCTTCCTGTGTTACAGCTATTTGTATGCGAGGAACTTTTGGAACGCGAAGGTGTTTCAGGTTTTGTTACAACCCGTGACTTTGATATTAGTTTTATCCCCTTGGACAATGACATCTTGTCCATGGAGTGTCCTCAATTTTCTAGATCATTTTTACTGGTTGGTATCTAATCTATAATATAAATCCTGCAATTTTACAAAATTGCGGTACGCGTAAAATGTTTTACTTTCCGATAAGGAAAATGACTATTCACTACTACACACTGTTGCCAAAGCTCTTTGGGACATTCTGTCGATTTTTGGTGCTGTTCCAAATCTGTATGGTCAAGGGCTTGCAGCAAAGGTATTTTTACTTAACCTTCTGCAATAAAATGCAGTTGAACACTAATTTAATCCATTTTTAAAGATGGTTTATGACTTAATGCAAACAATAACATCTGAACTTGGTACTCCACCTGCATCTGTACATGAAATAGGACACATGTTCATATTTAGTCGAGGTTTCTATTTGCTATTTGTGAATATATTATTTTAACTGAATTATATATTCTGAAAAATTTAATTTGTTTTATATACATAGATGTTGATTTCACATCTGTTTTATTAACTCCTGTCACATATCAAGGTCTTCTAGATGAAGTATTTGGCATCAATTCAGGCAAGGATTAAACTATACGCATTTGGAAGAAACAATTATATATAGGGTTAAGCCAAAATGTGAATTTGTTGCGCGATTTTAAAATCTAGGTTTTATTGATTTTGGACCCGAAGTCACTGGGAAGGATCTGAGCATCAAACTCTTACTAACTAGTCAAGATAAAGTGATGTTGATTACAAATCATGGTCATTGCTGTCCTATTCTGTATAACCAAAGTGTAAATTATGCAGGTTTTCAACGAAATAAGAGATATGCACATTTCCAATGTGTTTACATTTCTCGGTTCGGAAGTGAAGCTGTTGCAATCAAAACGTGATGTATGTACATAAGATATTTTGAGGCAAAAACCATTGAATCAGTATGTAATCAAAGTATTATGTTGTTAATAGGAAAGTAAGAATATGTCTATAGGGGATATGAAGAGTTTTGTTGAAAATGAACTTAGGAGTCTTCAGCAGCGGCACAAATCATTAGCATTGAGTATGGACATGTTAATTATGTATATGAAAAGGGGTTTAATGAGTGTGAAAAGCAAGGTGGATATTGTAGATATTGGTGCTTGTGAGGTCCTAATGAAGAAAAAGAGTGGTGACCCGGAAGAATTGCTTCGTACGGAGCACAGTTTGGTGGAAGGAACAGATTACAGAGGAAATTTTAGCTTTATTGAAGAACTGATAAATAGACAGGTTTGTTTTATATCATTGAAATAGGAGGAAAATGTTTTTATGCTGATATTCGGCCTGTATTGTATAAAGTAGGGCTGTTTATACCGAGACTTTGAGATCATTTAATTCTATTTTAGTATGAAATGATGCAATGTTTACGGCTGCTGTGTTTAATGTCTTGTGCAAATGGTGGCTTTTCCCGGAAGGAATACACATCTCTGAAAGTTCAGTTTTTACAGGTATTTTGTACAGAAATAACTATAATTGTGTGTTTAAGAGTTCTTCGTACGGTACGTAATATATGAAAAAATGGTAGATATCCCTTCCTATTTTTTGTTATCCTTCAGAGTTATGGATACAGTCATTTGACAACATTATTCAACTTAAAAAAAGTTGGGCTTGCAATAGAACAGGAAGCAACCATCCAACCAGCAACAACACCCGGTGCGAGCAAATTAGCCGAAAAGATGGCTGCCGCAGTTGTATCCAATTTGCCGAAGCGGAGCTCTTTCCAAATGCTGTCCAAAAAATTGGGGCTGGTATTACAAAAAAATAACCGTAACTATTTCTAATTTAGTAAATCAATATTAAAATATAAATAAAAATCACTCCAGATCCCAAAATGGCAGGAAGGTTACAATTTGAAAAATCCCACTGACCTCGGCTACGTATTTGGTGGTGCATACATTCCAACAGTTTGCAACATTGTCCAACAAGTGTGTATTATTCTAAATCAGTCATTAGTTAATAATAATCATTTATAATAATGAACTTAACCTTGTTATATAATCCGTTTTTATTTGTTAGACAATGTCTGATGGTTTTCAGTCTCTCGAGGAAGTTTTCAAACTACTTCCTGGCCCAACTTTTACAGTTTGCAAACCAACAGCTAGAGGTTAAAAATTGTTTTTAAAACAACTGATATTAATTGACACAATAAGTATACTGTGTACTTAATGTGTGTAGGGAAAGGTGGTGTTCACAGTACTTTGAAAGAATCTCAAAACAATTGCATAATTCTCGTATGCTTTTTGGGTGGAGTTACATATGCGGAGATATCAGCTTTGAGGTTATTGGGAAAGCTAAAAGGTAATTGTCAGATTATTTACCACTATATTTAGTGATAGGTATTACATTCTTTCATTTGTATTCTATCAGGTTACCAAATAATTATTGCTGCTACTTCCATTGTCAATGGAAATACATACCTTGAGTCTTTCACTGATGTTTAAATATGCAAGAAACCATGTTATAAATCGTACATTCCAGAGAATGAACAGAATGAATTATACTTTTCAATCGTTTTGTGATTTGTGTTTTATATTATGAAGTGAAGCTGAATAAAATAGAATGATTACTAATGACACCGAGATACAAAAAGCCGTAAATATTTGACGCGCGAGGTCTTGGTTGAAAATCCCATTGATGATGATAGCTATACATAAACATTAATCTTACTTTGTTAGCTGTAATATAATTAAATATCCATTCCAGAAAGTAAACTATGAATAATGATATTGGTTAGGTACCTTTAAACGTATTGCATAATAAGTCCTACTTTAAAATGTAACTTCCGCGTGTTTCCAAAAACAGTTTGTGGAATAACAAGCAGTATTTTAGCTTGTTTATTTACAGAATATTTGAAGCATGAAAAACTGAAATACATGTTTGGTATGTTAGTTACTACTCTACTTCAGTTATGTTTTTTGAAGACATTGTTTCTTCACATAGCGGTGTCCCCGCAGAGCCCGGAAACCGGTAACGTTGCGGTGCCAAAAAGTTCCCAATTTAGGAAAAGTACAACTGATGGTGTCATTTGGACTCTATCCAAATGATCATTTCCCTCTGACTAGGCTAATAATAATAGTGCTCAGGTGAAAAAAAGTAGAAAAAGTCACCTCATATGTGTCTTGTCGCTGTCCCAAAAAGACAGTTACAGATTGCACTTTGAAAATTACTTTGATCAATAATTATTTATTTTTCCATAGAAATTCTTTTTAAAAGTCTGAATAAATAGTAAACTTTATTTCGATATAGTCTCTGTAATGTCTTCATAAAAAAGGTGTAATTATAATTAATTTTTCAATACGTATGTTTTTTGCCGCGAGAAGTTGATCAATAATATTTCATAATTTTTCCCTATTTTATGAAATCTTCTTTTACAAACCATTAATTTGTAAAATATCATATTATGTTGATAAGTTATAACATTGTTCAGTGCCATGATAACTTGTTGATATGACAACTTTGAAGAATTCATGAGTACAATCCTAATTTACGGTTAAAACCGCAATCCGTGTTTTGCTACTTTATGCCCAGTGCTTTATAAGTACGGATTATTGCAGTAAATTTGGATTAAGTTGTTTTTTGCTTTCTAAAATCCTATATATGAAGCTTGTATGAGTGTGGAATTTATGGCACGCCACCATGCTGTAAATTTGCAACATGGACGCCTTTATTGCATGTCACTATATTGCCAAGTTGGGTAATAAATCTGCTAAAACAGGCCCAGAAAGTACATATTGCACATGCAAACAATCGATATGTCATCTTATTGTGTCCCTAAGCCATTTATTACATAAAGAAACATTGTCGAAATTGCGTTCCGTCAAAATAAGTTAATTTTCACGCGCGCGGTAACTCATATGATAAGTATAGTCAACTATTTAATGAATTACACTGTTAGACATCTAACAAAATTAAGCCTAATGTTGTACACTGACATTATAGTCGAACATAATGTATTGGAATAATGGGCATACTTTTCATTTGTCACATCAAGGGTCACATCCATTGAACATCGTACCGCGCGGCCATGTTGAATCCGCCAAATATTGTATAACTGGACATTTTGGGTTTGGGACAGCGAATGTATTATGTTTCTTGTTATTCTGTAATAGTTTAGGTACCTCACCTTGAATTTTGTGTACAGACGTGGGAGACATTATTGGCAAAAGGACATGATAGGCCTTGGAGCAATTCTAGAGACGGGCAACTAAATTAATGTCTGGGATGGAGGCAAGGGTGGATTAAGAGCTGTCCATGGAGCAGAAGAGCAAACAAACTGTGGGGGTGCCTGATACAAGAATCCCCATGTACCGTGATTAATATTGATTTGTGATAAAATATTATAGGGCCAATTTCGGATTTTTAACCTGTAACCTATGGATGCCGCAACCCGTGCACAAATATTTAAACACTTTAGTGCATTACTATATAAACTATCGTGTATATGGTCTTCCAGATGTTAATCTTTATACAGGGTATAGAAGAAATAAATCCTAAGACCATAAATTGAAAAGCAAGGCAGCGGAAAAATCAGATTTGTTACGAGCGCATCACGCGGTCGTAACCGTGTTTCAAAAATTACTATATAACAATGTAATAATGTGGTTTTGTCTCTTGAATTAATATTAATAACATAAATTTAGTTCAGTGATTCTGGTTTAAGTGCATAGTGATAAATAAAATTGTTCTTAACTGCCTAATCTTATTCTGAGGTTAGTATTAAATAGTTCACTATGGTGTTACATTATATTTATGGATTATCCCCAAGTAGATACCTAGCTACTATTGGATTTTAGGTGGTCTGATAAGCAACCAATTATGAGTTTTGTCACGAAATCTATCAAGGAGTGACGTAGAGGGACATGTATTTAGGATTTGAGTAGAACACAGGTGCATGCAGACAGTTTGTTGACACCATCAAAGAAAATCATTGTCAAAGAGCTAGAGTTGGACAGACCTACATTTGTTGTAAGTTAGGAAATAAATCCTAAATATAAGAAATATACGTAGTACCATGGTAGTACTATATATCTGTCTCAGTTGCACAGAATTCAATTTTCTAGAAAACAAATTAAATTTGAATGATCATTGATGAAGGTTGCATATACTGTATTCAATATAGGTACCCTAGCTGTAAATTGTGAAGGTTAAAAATTGGAATTATACATTATATGGAATTAAAACTTTAAGAATTTAGCTTTCTATAATGACAGTTACATATTTGCTAAACTTTTGGGCAGGCATCCAAAAGTTATTAATGTTTAAAATTACATTTGGAATTTTTGAACATTCATAGTGCATATAATTACTGTAATTCTTTGGACATATAGCCTAATTATGACTTACATAAATTAAAGGTGAATGTAAAACCTTGGGTAAAACCATTGTGTCTACATTATGGAAAAGTATAAAGAAAAAAATCATGTAGGCCGAGCAGCATGTGATTCTGCAATTCCAAAGTTTTACTATATTTGCTCCGTGCAAGCTTTGTGTAATCGTTTTATAGTATAGTGCATTGTCCTCGTACAAGTCTGTTGATATATTTTTTATACAAAAAACTTTATACGCACGCCATGTTGACTACTTAATAAATAACAATTCACTGTATGAACCTGAAAAACAACTGTTAGGCTTATGAATTCTGCACGTTGCACTGAGGCAAACATACATATCTAATGTTTTTGTTTAATTACTATATACGCAGTATACAGATTAGTCCACTAACGACTACCCTTTATTTCCTCTGATAATTACCTTGCTAATTTGCGTTTTATTTTTATTATTACTTTAGTTGTAAACAATTTAACAAAAGGACTGTAAATTGTTTTCCGAGTTTCAAATTTTTTCCTCTTTTTCTGTTCATGAATTCGAGAAGAGCCTGTGATGTTCATTGAAAGAGTGCATTATATTATAGCGTTGCCAGGCAATTTCCTTGGCAATTTCCTGCTTTTTGACAAGCTGGCGAAAGGAAAAGCACCTTTGCTTTGGTGCACTCATTACATGTTATCTTGTTTCTTTTTTAGATTGACAGCTTTTGTTCAGATCCAATCGAACTTTCCTCATGTCATTCCCCAATAGCTATACATTTATATACACACAACACAACGACAATGTGTAGGCTTGCTGATAACATCCAGTAAAAGCGAGTAAAAGTTTATCCCAATTTAACAACACCACTGGGTATTCTTTGGCTGCCATTACAACAGTCAGAATTCAGCTTAAATGTATATTTGTATACAAGGTTGTGACAATTCCTTTAATTGGAAACTCTCAAACTGGGATTATCTGAGTGCCATCTAGTGGTATAAAATGAATAATTTTACAGTGCAGTGCAATAGTCAGGCAATATCAGGTTCATATACCTCATGGTATTTGCACAGTTCAGCCAAAGGGTTCATTGGTTCCTACTTCGTAGCTTAATTAGGGATTACTTTCTCAGCAAGTGGTGTTAGATGGAAATAAGCAATATTTGGAGAAAAGATGAATTGACGTTGTTTCCATGGATACAGATGAGCCAACTGAATCTGGCTTTGGGTTGACGCACTTGTTGCTGGGATGTGGTCGTTTGTAATTGTGGGCCACTCATGTTATGCGAGCATCGATTTTGGCTGTCCTAACTACTATAGTTGTCCATGAAAACCAGAACACATCAGATATCGGAAAATGAGGGTTTTGATAAAAGCACAGATCATTGAAGAGCAGCCTCGAAAAAAGATTCAAATTTACTTGTAAGCTTTTCTCTGAGAAAAATGCCAAAACAGAATAATTTGATACAGAAAATCATATATAATTGCTCTACATTTTTCGTTATTCTTTGGAAAATAACACTCCATTAATAATAACTATTTAGAACAATGCAGGGATAAATCTGTCACCCATATCAAGTAGACAAACTCATAAAGAGGAGGGGCCAGAGGCCATGGAACCCAATTTTTCTGATAAGCTGTTGCTGTTCCCAAACTGTTGCCTATAAATGAACCATGACTCAATATACTGTCATATTAAATATTATAACAGTATATATTTAGTCCTTAATTGAATGAACCAACCAATGAATATGTTATGAACAATTAGTGGAAGTGAAAAACTTTTTTATGAAACATTTATAAACAAGCTGTCAAAAAACTAAGTTTTATTTATAATTCGACATTAGAGTAAATGTCATTTTTTAAAAATCATACGAAATTATGAAAATATAATATTTATTGGTCCAACTGAGGGAAAAAATTGTATTACAAAATATTTCATATTTTTATAATGCAGTGGGTTGTGCAGTGAAAACAACCCATGAAGCTACCCCCACTTCGATTTTTGCAAGTGAAATACTCGGTAGTCTAGGCTAATATTCGAACCAAAACTGTTGATATATTAAAATGTACCATTAGACTGATCTGTATACTAAATTTCAGCTCTCTAGGATGGGTGGAAGTTGGATAAAAATAAGCTCAAAGAAGTTCCTCCAAACAAACACCACTCCTGAAAAACGTAAAGAAACTTAGTAAAAAATAACATTTACAGAAATTCATGTTTTAGGATTTACTAAAAACTTTTGACATTTTTGTCCTGTTGGATCTTACAACACATTGATCCTTAATTTGGAGAATTTTAATCAATTTAGGTCTATAGACTCATTGAGCAGCTTTTATAGAGCTATTATGATGTCGACGACCTTTTGGGCCATTTACACCGTTATAGGTCATTTGGCCCAGATGGGCCTCTAGCAATTGCATCATATAATGTACAATGAGGTAATGGTCAACCATTTAACTCTTTCGTTCTTATTGTGCTGGTATACTTATTCAATTCTTGACCCTTATCATAAGTACAAAAGGCTTTTAGATGAAGTGTCAAAATGCACTTTACTGAAATGGCCACTAAAAACCTACACATCAAAGGACCATTCTTCTGTATTCAGAGCAATTCTCGAAGGGGGCACTTGCAGAGTTATAAAAAACAGCAGAATATTAACAAAATAGCTTATTCCATTGTAGTAATGGATCTGTCAATCCTGACTGAGACTACACTATTCACTGTCTTGTTTGTTGAAGAGTTTTTGTGTTCCTGTCAAGAACATGTGACCTCCAGCAGAGAATACAGAACACTCCCTACTGTGTCATTTTTCTGTGATTGTCTTCATGAGAAGGAATTCAACATTTATGCACGTTTAACAAACACAATTATATCTCAAATTGCACTTGGAAATATTATTAGTTTGTGAAACTCCCCAGGAAAATTTTGAATTGTTGTATACCTCATTTTCAAATTTTTAAGCTCAGCTATAAATCCTTTTTGGGATTACAGACAACTCGAAGGGACCAGGGGTTTTGGTTTCCTATAGCCGATGTTTCTTGTAGAAGAACCTCTCTTATAAGAAACTTATTTTTATGACAAAGTTTCTTAAATTAGAGGTAAAAATAAGTGTATTTGTCAATTGACCCTTCGGTTTACTATACCAGGGATCCAAAAACCGGTTTTAGGGGGAAATCAGTTGCTAGTAACAGAGGTTTCCTATATCCAAGTTTGCTAAAAGCGAGGTAATTTATATTAAAAATCCTATTCTGATCATGTTTCTCATGTTTTCTTGCAGTTTATTGACAATAACAGATGTTTGCCAATATCCGAGTTGATTATAAGCGAGGTTCATTGTAGTACATGAATTAAAACAAGTTAGTGGATGCATTGACGTCACAACAATCCAAAATAATCCAGAAAACAATTTGGAATTGAGGTGTGGTAATGAAGATCTTTCTTAATCAGGGAGGTGTGAGAGCAGAGCTGATTATGTAATACATAGTACATTGTGCAGTTGAGGTGGAAACGGGGTGGATTATAGTTTATGCCACGTACGGTAGGTGGCGCTGGATGCTGTAGTTGTGACGTCATCGAATCTCACGGGAGAATGTGGATGGCAAACGAATTGGAAAGTGAAGGAAGGCAGTCTGTTGTTGGAGGTGAATTGGTGAAGTTGCATTTGGCCCTTTGGGTCATGAAATGATCATCTTGAATGCAGTATTCAGTCTGCCATTGACTTCTCACCTATACTGCCAACCCTGAAATCTACTTACTACCATTTCTGCAAGTTAACTGACAAGGTGTATCAGAATTCCTGGCAAGTTCATTTTCCACTTTTTAAAACTCACATTACTATATAACTTATATATGTATATGAAAAATACCATGTGTTTAATTTTTTAATACAAGGTTTGATAAATAATTCACCAGTAATATAATTAAACCTTTCATTATTGACATTATAATAATAATAATAATGAATGTCATTATGTCCATCAAATGTGACATGTGACATGTGCAACCTGCAATCATTATTGATAAGAGTAGTATAAGGGGGCCATTGGGTGTTGAAAGGATGCCGCCGACCAATCAGGTGCGAGGAGGGCGTGGCCTATTTTG
>JAQFZQ010003045.1:0-11825 GCA_034696005.1 Glomeris marginata | reverse complement strand
TATGGGAGGGGGGTAAGGGGGGTGGGTTATGGGGAGGGAGGGGGGTGGGGGAGGAGGGTTTTGTACAAACATTCTCCGTGAGATTTGAATTATATTTAAAAAATTTTTAATTGTTAATTTTATTTGTAAATTTAAAATATTGTTTTTTTTTTTAAATTGCATTGTAAATTTTAAATATTTATTTTTTTATATCTGTATAAAAAATAGATGACAAAATATAACCAAACACAATAATAAACACATAATTAACATAACATGTTAATATTACATAAAATTACATAATTGTATAATATAATATAAATGCAATTTTCTATTTAAGGTATTATACATTGAAGCAGAAGCGAGTGAGACCGAGTCAATTCGGGAAGATTGTAAGTTTGCGCGTAACCGCATCGATGCAAGTCTTCTCACACAGTGAATTAATTAATTAACCTTAAGGTTGTGTTTCCATGTAGTTGAGGTTGTAGCCAAACGGCCATTTAATGTTCCCTGTTCCAAACTTGACTGGGACAAAGCAAATCCTAAAATGGGGATCTGCGCAGCGAAGTTCAGTCAAGATGGCCGCCACCTTGCAACTTTAAACGGTAAATAATCCAATATAAATTTGAGATTCCACCATAGACAGGTTTTACTGTATATATACATAATAAAATATATTTATATGTAGAAAATATGCCTTGCACAATGTGGATTTGGAGCATCCGAAGCGTGAATTTGGCCGCCATCATTCAATGCAAAAGCGCAGTCACGGGTTCGTAACTTCATTTTACGTATTTATAATTTTATATTTTATAATAAATAGCATTTAGAAGTGTACATACAGTGTAATTTATAATAATACAGTACGGTTTATAATATTATAATAGGTTTTGAATGGAATCCGGTGAACTCGAGACTTTCCGTATGTACTGGTCGAGAAGTAATTTACGTGTGGTCAACCGAATCCTGCCGTAGATTCTCTTCACCAGAATTAGGTAGTGTAATTTTGTTTTTAATGTAAATATTATTTGAAATGTTATAGGAATTAATTGTGTTTTAATTAAAAATTACAGCCGAAGTAAGCGCAACAAAAGCAAGATGGTCGAAGAACGGCGAGATGTTAGCGGCCAGCGGCAAGGACTCTGTTTGCATTTGTTGGATTGCACCTGATGATGATTAATGTATCATTGAATACAGACTAAATTTAAGGTATTTATGCAAGGACTAATTCGTAAAAGAAGTACTGTAAGTGTGGGTTTTGGCGGGAAACCACGGAGACGCGGACACCTCGTTCAGCAATATTTCCGTGTTTCATCGGAATTTCGAGATGTAAACATAGTCTAGGAGGAAGATTTCAGTGTATACAGTTATTAGGAGGACAGGGAAATAGTTTCTTGAAGTCATGGATTAGAAAACGCGAAAATAAATAGGTCTTTCGGTGGAAGTGACCCAGGGCGGAGGGGGTGTACGCGGTTTGGGAATAGCGCTTTAGCGATGGGATCGTGATCCTTGGTAATGGCAAGCGCTGTTCTCGTTTGGTGTCGCACAGCCCTCCGCCCGATCACAGTTCCCCTTAAAAACCGTTAATATTTAGAGCATTTCGTCTGACATTATTAAATATTTGGCTTTCAATGTCCACCTATAAGTTGTATGCAATGAAATCGTGCTGATTTCTTCCTTCCCGACGGTGTTTATGTTGGAATTGCCGATTCAAAAATCAAAAACGATGGCGGCAATTGAAATTCGAATTTCCAGAGGTGAAGTAGGCCGACGATCAATTAGCGGCGGTGAATTGACCGATCCGTTCGATGGTAAATCGCCATCTTGCAGAGCATTCCATGTTCTCGATTGGCTATAGGGTCAATCACGTGATTACAGATGCCATCTTGCAGAGCGATTCTGCTATTTTTTGACCAATTACATACGCGGTTGCTTGGCTTTGAGGAGAATGGCGTTCCATACATCGCTAACCAATCAGCGCTGTGAACGGGGTTGGCCATGCCAACGAGTTTCAAATCCGTTTTCTCTTCTCATCCGCCATGGTGCTCATCTTTTCAGGGCATCATTTCGCGGCTCAAAATGTATTTCGCATCGAAAAACCTCTGGCAGCTTGCGTTGCGACCGAAGAACAGATGTTATTGGTGGCTACGGAAGGACACAGAATCGAAACACATCCGTTAAATAATTCGAATAATGGCGACCAGCAAAAATCGAATTCTTCCGATCAACACGCCATCCACTCGTTTCCGACTGTTGATCTCGTTAAAATGATAGTATACTCTGCTATAGGTAACTAAAACCCTTCTTTCTTACTTAATTTGTATGTTTACAGTGTATTTAACTGTTTGTTTTCATTTACAGGTTCGTATATTTCCATATATAAGGTGAAACTTGACATTTTCTGTGTTTGGAAAATCAAATCACTAAAACACAGGATATATCCCCAAAAGTTTATTATAAATGTAATATTTCTGGGTAACTAACAAACAAAGAGTTATATATTAATTGACAGGTTAATTTACAGCATAATTTTACAAATTTTAACAAGCTTTTCCACAAATTAGTCCAATTTTGACATGGTGACATTAAAATAACTTTGTAACTTAAAGGTGAACTGACATTGCTTTACAAGGTCCCTTGCTACATTTAAACAGTTAATAAGGAAGGTTAAATTAAAACTACGAGTTCCTTTAAAACATTTTTTACAAAATTATTGAAGAAGTTATTTAAAATCAAAGAGGGGAACTTCAACCCGAACGCCATTGGCCAACTGGCGACCACGGGTTGATCTATCCAATGATGTCAATGTTTACGACGTTGTAGCAGTTTCAGCCAATGGCAGCGAGCCATAAGACCAATTTGAGGTTTGCATATTTTTATAAAAACAATGAATCGATGGAAAAATGTAAAAAAAAAATCAGACAATGTGCAGGTAAAAAGAATCGATGAATGGGGAAAAATTTCAGCCGTTTTGGTGTTGTAAGTTTTACCCTGTCCGTTCACCTTTAAGTTGTATTGGTATGAGTTGTCCTGGTGTGAATTGATATGGTATGAAGTGTCTGTGGTATGAGTTGCACGTGGTATGAAGTGTCTGTGGTACGAGTTGCCCATGGTACGAGTTGGTTGCAGGACGTTACGTTGCCGCCGTCGAAGTCAAAGCGTCCCGGCGCAACTTGCTATCGACCGTAAGGGTCTACCTGAACTGGCAATCGAGCGACGCCGAAGACAAACCCATGAGGGCACGTATCGCCGGGAGGGTGACTCCCAGCAGCCACTCGACCGCTGGGCAGTTGGACATGATCGAGGTGCCGCTGACCCGGCAGGCTTGCCACGTGGCCGCTTGCGAGGGCACCGGGAACCTGGCCGCCAGCTGCTTCGGCTCCGTGGTCTGCCTGTTCGCTTTCCGCGTCAAGGTCCACGACATCTCCCGGCAGCCCTTCTACGACTTCGACCCGCTTGTCAACGTGAACCTCTCGTTCCCGGTCAAGGAGGTGGCGTTGTGCGAAGACGTGCTGGCCTGCGTGTCGCGCAACGAACTCCAGGTTCTGGGACTTGGGCCTAGGGTGGCTTCGAAGAGGAGGCGGAAGAGTGGAGTGGATGGAGGAGGAAGGAGAGGGACCTTGGCGAAGCGGAGGGACATCGCGGATGATGACCCGCGCTATGTGTGCTGGCCGCTGTCCAAGTACCGCGCGGAAGTAAGTGGATGGTCAGTAGTAAGGGCCAGACCCGTAAGAACAGGTGTCCAAATGAAAGGTCACCATGGTTCATTTCGTCATGTGCGGCTAAGTTGAGTTCGTGGCAAAATTAGCTGTGGCGAGATGAACTGTGATGAAATTAACCATGATATTGCATCTGGTCACCAGTGATACACTTACGTTGCAATGTGATTTTAGAAAATATGTTATAAGATGAAATCGAAGAAAGTAACACTTTTACGTGCCGCAGATGCAGAACAACTGCAGGAACGCTGACTTTACCAAGGACCTGGAACTCAACTTGCACTCTGACTCTTGGCCTCTAGACGTTTACTTACCATCGCTGGTCCAGCAGATGGAAACCTGTGACGAGTTGAACCGCGAAGGCCGCCAAGTCCTCGGCCCGGTCCCGTCGGTCCTCGGACGTCCCGTTACGGTAACTACTACGTTGAAACTAACGTATGGAAGAACGTAACCGACTGTTCAACCTTTTAAGGTGGAATGGGTTGGAAATGCCAACGTTGACAACCAAACTTCTACGTTGTTGTACCGGAGGTTCGCGACGGACGCCGTCGATGAAGCGGACAACGTCCAGTGCGTCCATTCCATGCAGTTGAAGCCTTTCTACTCCGATAAGGGTAAGCAGAGTCATTGAGCGCACGGAAGTGACGTCATTCCGCAAGCAGGTGGGCGTGGTCAATTTTTGCCCTTCCGCGATTGGCTGAATTCAGTAACTGTCTGAAACTAACATGCACATCCAACTTCCGGTTGTTTCGCATATAGCGGGAATTCAACCAATCACGGGAGGGCAGAAATAGACCACGCCCACCTGCTTGCGATATGACGTCACTTCCACCATAGACAAGTTTCGACTGTATTTGAGCTCTCTTTTGAATTCGAAGGTGGTGACCGTGACGAGTCGAAGAAGACCAAGAGGAGGAACTCATTACGAGGGATGTCCTGCGTGTTCAGCACCGGTCACGAGTGTTGCCTGTACGAGATTGACCTTGAAGGGTCAAAGGTCAGGCAATTGAGGTCCTTGAAGTTCAGTACCGCGGCGAGGCAAGTCATCGCGGACGGAGCGCTGCTCCACGCCGTGTCGCTGTCCGTGTTGGAGACCTACGCGATTGGGATGTCACAGTTTACGGCTATCGACGTACCGGAAGTGGTAAGAACAACCTGTTAAGTGGTCGAATGTCGCTGTAACAGACCTCTGAATAAGGGGTTTTCATTATAAGAGATGTCCGAAAAGTGTTTCGTTGTAAAAAGTGAATGGCCTGTTTCTGCCTTGCTGCATGTGATCGGCCAATCACAGCAAGGCAGAAATAGGCCACGCCCATCTGTGATGTCACTTCTGTACTACAGTTCTTTGATACAGTTTTCCTTACGCAGAACGCAGCGTGTAAGAACGATTCAACTTGCCTGGTGGGTCTCTGTCCGTTCCTCAACTTGAAACACGCCGTGTTCGGTGGCGGCCATCTTGTTCTCTTTTCGTCATCCGAAACGGACATTCCGTGCCCTTCGGAAAGTTCCGCCACTTGGACTGCGTACGACTTGCTCTGTCCTTCGTCAGCTGACCTCCACCGTGACATGGTAATCTCATACTTAGTTACCATTCTATTTACTAGTTACCATTCTAGTTACTATCCTGCTTTTAGGTGGAAGAGGCGGAGTCTTTCCGGGACAGTAACCCTGAAGTTTACGCGCAAATCCTGCGAGAAGCACTCTGCGTTGTTTGTCTACCAGCTGATCGTTCCTTACAGGAGCAAATGGAAGAGACTTGTTCAAAATTAGGAGAATTCTATTTGAGGTGAATATGGTGGCTCGTAGGGACAAAATGCAATCCTTCTTATTCATTAAAAACACTATTTAATTAAAAAACACTTCCTAATTAAAAAAAACACTTCCAAATTAATACCTAAAACACTTTCCAATTAAGAAAAACAATTCCTAAAAAAATTACACTTGCTAATTCCAAATATACTTCCCAATGCGAAAAACACTTTCTTTCCTGAGTTTGGAAGTGTTTATTCCTATGAAGCAATGTAAGGTCTTATAAACTGTTTTTTAATGGGTTTTTTTATTTTATAATCCAGATCAGCGGAACCGGAAGAGAACCTGTTAGCGGTGGAATTTCTGAAGCGATCCGGTCATCGGCTTGAAAGTTTCGTCAGGAAAGTCCTGGACAACTGCGTTGACGTGGTTGGTTATAATGTTATTTGACGCGATCACGTGATTGGTTTAAAAATTTATTGCAATTAATTAGGAGTTTTTATTTCAAGGGAACGAGTCGAAGGTTATTACGGCTGTTGATGACCGTGTTCACCGAAGATTTGGTTCAATTCAGTAATGATGATGGATTAACGAAGGACACAGCCGATGAAGTAATTGCATTCTTTAGCTTGAACGACTCGTCACAGTTGTCCCGGTTAATATTGGGAAGTCGGTTCACCGGTTACAGTTTCGGTAAGTAACCGTTAAGTAACGGTTCGCGAAATGATACCGATGGGCGTGTCTTTTTGTTTTCCAGACAAGGCATTGGAGGGAATAAAAAGCAGGATTAACTTGAAACTGGGGTCAGTTGTAACAAAGTATTTCTTCATGTAACAAGTGAAATAAGAAGATGATGTTGTGTCAGTTCGGCGGAAGATTTCTTCGCGGCTTGTTTCCTGTGCGCCAATCACGGAGCGAGTTATCTAGTCCCGGCTTTCCTGTCTTCGATATCAACGGTGAGTAAAATAGAGGGGTGTTGTGACGTCATCGGCCGATTGGCTTCATGTTGGATGCCGAAATTTCCCCGGAATGGCGTTTTTTTTTATCCTTGCACTGTAATTTTTATTTCAAACACTTTGTGCATTTTATTCATCAATTTGACACACAGGAAAACTCGTCACATTCAATTTGACACAGGATAACTCGTCACCATATGCAAGTTAAATGTGATGGGCAGTGTGACGAGTTTTCCTGTGTCAAATTGAATGTGACGAGTTTTCTTGTGTGTTAAATTGAATGTGACGAGTTCTCCTGCATCGAATTTAACGTGATGGACATATTGTGACGAAATGAACTGTGACCATTTATTCGTTCGCAGGAGACGCTGATGAACATGGCGCGAAAATACCCGCAAGTCTGGTTTGAGAAGAAGAACGTTGCATCTGCCATTCTTCAGGTATCTTAATCTTCCATTGTTCACTATTATTCTTTACGTACTTTAACTAACTCAAACACGTTCTTAGATGCTGCAACAATTAAAACCAGAAGCTTTTATCAGTGTTTTGATAGAATTGATCGAACACAAACACTTGGAACCTTCTTTCTTGATTGACCTCTGCAAGGTACGTAGTGTGACAAGATGTGCTTAGATAATTAACTTACGCCCCTGTGTATTCAAAGGTTATACGTTTAAACATGCGCTGTCATACACAGGGGTGTAAGATTCGAAAATATACCTGGAAAATAACTTACACGTTTCTTTTCGTCACAGTCTGACTGGGACGACTTGGGATTGGCTCCGAATAAACATATTCTATTGGAGAGTTGTCTGGAATCTTACGTGACAAGTAAATCTGTTTAATTTTATTCGTTACGAAGCTGTTTGTATATCATATTTTAAGTTTTTCTGTTGGGATTCTCTAGAAACTTTGACAAGACAGGGTTTGGACAGCATCAGTACTTGTCCGGAAGTAGTGATGCACCTTATCGATATCTACCTGAGTAAGGTGACCACTTCCGGTGACGTTTGCCGGGTTCCTTCGGCATTGCACGTAAGAACTTGTACCGTGTAAACCGCTTTCCTATACTATTTATGCCCTTTCGTATTAAAAGGCCAAATGTTTCTGCATGCATCGTCGTACACAGGGGCGTAAAAAACCAAGATATACTTGGAAAATTAACTTACGCCCCTGTGTATTAAAAGGTCATATGTTTAAGCATGCATTGTCATACACAGGGGCGTAAGTTGCGAAGGAAATTGTTTGAGTAATGATAAAAGTTGCATTATTGTTGCAATGGCTTAACAGTTTATTATATAGTAACTTGCCATTTTAGTTGTTTACAAACAACCTTCTGGGGGCGTGGCCTAGCAGGCAATAAAATTCATATAATTCTCTTATATTTTTGCCAATTTAAGGTTGTAAAGCCGGCTTGTCTATTTGGTCCGAGGAAATCGTGGCTGAACGAATTGCCGCCATTTTCAGGTGAGGTGGTGCAGTGCAGTGCAGTTTGAGTGAAATGTATATGAAGGATTCAGTTTTGAAAGTTTTGTGAATTTCAGGAAGAGATTTACAAGGAAAATGCCGTTACGAGGACACCGATGACCAAGAGGAACCGGTAGACTGTCCGTGCGTCAAGTGCTGCGATTACCTGTTACGACTTCAGGTAAAGTTGCCACATATACTAGGTCTTTATAGACCTTCAATTTCAAAATCTAGGTGTTTATTAGCTTTAATAGGTTTACTATTTTAAACCCCAGATTTTTATAGCTTTTAAATTGTAAAAACTAGGCTTACATTTTCAAAATATAGGTATTTCTTGGGTTTAAATGTTAAAACAGTCCTTAAAATTCAAAATATAGGAATTGTGGAGTTTTTACACTATACCCATATTTCCAACATCATTTCATTACAGTCATTGCTGTGTAGCGTACTGGCTACCCCAGAAATAAAGCTCCGCGTTAACCGAGCTTCCAAACCCGATGCCAACTTAACATTCAAAGGATCTTTAAGTCTTTTCATCCTCACGAGCAATCCTACCGAGGCTATCGAAGCGCTCGTAAGCCGCGGGGAACATTCGGCCCTCAAAGAATACGGGAAAGACACTTTAATCGGCCCCAAAATGGTCGGTACACTCCTTTGGCAGTACAACTTTAATCGAGAGACCTGACAATCTTCACGGTTTCATTTTAGTGGAAGCCGATGTTAAGCGCGTTGTTTCGTCTTTGGATGAGAGCCGCGAACGAAGATAATAGCGGCGGAGTCTTACCCGCATTGCACGGTAAGATTAGATTGATTATGGCTAATTCAACAGATTGAAGGTTTGAAGCTGCCCGGTTTAATTTCAGGTGTGCTTTCGTACTTGAGCGAGATAGTGTCGGTGACGGAACTGGTGGAACTGTTCCCGGACGGCGCGGACCTGGGCCCGTTCGCGTGCCACGTAAAAAGGTGCTTGGCAAAACAGCAGGCCGACAGCTTAAAGTTGGAAATAATGGCGAAAGAAAGGGATTTGCAGGCCTTTGTTTGAAAAACGATGGCGGATTTCAAAGCCGGTAGAAAATTTAAAATCAAGTCTAGTCACTTTAAAATATTGCCGAGTAAACGGTGGGTGTTTCGTTCGAAGTTGTTTAAATTCGGTGATCGGACAAGAACCGATGTTCTCAACTCCTGTCGTAGGAGCTCCCTGAAGCCTAGTGCCCATGCATGCGTCAGGACGCGCGGCAACGACGCCAGCACTTTTCCGCGTGATAACAAGTGATAACGCACAAAACGGTTCTCATGGGACGCATTATTTGACGCGCGTACAAGCGCATGACGCGCCTTTGCCGCACGTCAAAACGCATGCATGGGCACTAGGCTTAAAGCGTGGTTCACATGGATGCGTCATTCGTCGCGTGTCTTGCAGCGTCAGTGCTGCGTAATAAATACCACGTCATGGCGGGCGATAGTGACGCGATCGGCACGTGTAGCGTTCGCCATCTTTAGACAAAACGCACGAAGACGCGCGCTCAAGTTCAGAATTCTGAACTCGCCGTTCGTCCGTCACGACGCTCCAATTTGCGTCGCGCGGCGATTGACGCGCGGCAGGGCGCAAAACGGTTCCCATGTGACGCGCCTGCTGACGGACGTACACACGCACGACGGACACTAAACGCACATAGCAACGCGCCCATGTGAACCACGCTTTAGTGTGCGCGATTGGGCAGGGACGACTATCTAAGAGGGGGGTGGCATCACTTTTTAAGTGGACTCTCCCAAGGGTATATAAAGAGGGACAAGTTGGGGAAGCCGGCAGTTGGTCGCTGGCGTTCGGCCAGTGATGAGCTCCCCACGCAAGTGTCGGGTCAATGTATGGTGGATTTGCAAGTTTATAAAGAAGTGGGTCGGATCACCTGAAGACACTGCAGTCCGTATACTGCTCATGACGTCACACGATGATAGACCAATCAGAAGCTCACCCGCAATACTGGGTGCTGCCATGTTCGTAACACCTACGAAAACTGTGACTCGCAGTCAACCTCATGAAACACCATGAACACGGCGCCAATGCCTGCTTCTTTTCCGAGAAGTAGGAGCGATGTCGTAGGGTGGGATTGGTGCTGTGTTTCCCCGGCACAACGCTTGTGCAGGGACGCATCATCAGCCCGCTCTATTGCAGCCGTTAAAGCAGTCGTCACGAGAGTTGAAGCTCCGCATGCTGAGATTATGATGTATGCTACTCTCTAAACGGTGCTACCTGTACGATTCCTGGACTGAGCCGACCAGCTGTCACGGGGCATCTCAACTCGTGCCAACTGCTATAGTGCCTTTCTATACAGAGTATGGCCAACCCCGTTCTCAGAGCTGATTGGTTCGAGATGTACGGAACGCCGTTCACGTCAAAATAAAGCGAATGCGGTTTGCCAAATGCTGAACGGCTAACTGTTTTGACGTGAACAGTATTCGGTATTTATATTCATGTCGTGCAGCAAAATGGCACCTGTGATCACGTGATAAATCCAACAGCCAATCGGGAACACTGGGGGTCGGCTACGTATTCTACAGAAGCCACACCTTCTATAGAAACTTCCGTGAGATGGCCATACCCTGTATATCAAGAGGCTCTAGGTGCGAGCATGCCGCGTTTGGGCCAAGTCGACTAAAGGACGGGTGGGGAAGGAACCCGTTTCTCCTCATGGTAGACTCACCCAAGAGTACATAAAGAGGGGCAGAGAGGGAAGCAAGTCAGCTTGCTGCTGGCGTTTGGCCAGTGAGGATCTGCAATCAGGGCATTGGCATTGCCATTTTATTTGTTTAGAGCGAATAGACTTTCAATAAGCGACGTTCGGAGACATTTCGGAAACGATAAGCTCAAACAAATTTAATGAAGTTAACGGATGTTTTCGTTTGGAACGTTAAAAGCCCGTAACCGCATGTTAACAGGATTGTTGTGACCACCATTAATTAACGTGGCGATTCATGGCAAGTCCGCGCAACCGTTGTCCTCATAAAGCTTTTGCGTTATATCGTAGACTTTAGTGGAGACTTCGATGACTCGCGGTAGGAGGACTCGCACCTCGTCAAAGGACTGCTGGCACGTGCGTTCGATGAGGACCCCAGCGTTGGGCAAAGCGTACATGGCGTAGTGGGCTCCTTTGCGGATGGCCCACGGATGGAACTGGAACAGTGTGTTCTTGTATGCTTCCTGAGCAGCGGGACCGGTCTTGTCTTCGTCGGCCAGCGTCAAGAGGGACGCGAGGAACTCGATGACAAAGGCCAGCGCACGGTGAAGCCGCAGAAGGGTTCTGGAACCGTTGGGCCCCGGTGTCTTGTCTGGCTTGAAATTGCAGCTCTTCTCGTACTTAATCATGGACTGGATGGTGACGTAGCGGTCGTCTTCGTCTTCCGAGCGAAGCTTCTCGAGGATGCTGAGCTTGGATTCAACGTCGGAAGCCACGAAGCTGAATACTTTGCCCAGAAGGTGGAAGAACCTGGAATTGAATGCGATAATCTTCAAGTTATGAAACACAATATCCAATAGCATTCATTACGGGAAGGTGTTTTATAAGTCACGGTCACAAAGATTAGGTGGGTTGAGTACGTGGTAGCGCATGGTTTTGGCCACAAATCTCGTCACAATTCATCGACACATACAAATTGTCATAACTTGTCAGATCGTCACAGTTGGTCACATGCACTTGACCTGTCACAAACCACTCGTCACAAATGGACACTTCGTCACATGTATTTGACCTTTTTCACAGACTATTCGTCACAGTGGTTATCATGTGCACTATTCGTCACAAGCTGAACAGTACAAACTCGACACGACACAACTCGTCACACTAAACATCAGCTTGTGACGAACAATACGTGACAACTTGCACTGCGTTTCCATGGTCGAAATATTTCGACCATTTTGTGGAAAAAGAACCAGAAGGGGAAAAGAGAACCTTGCACT
>JAQFZQ010003044.1:0-11826 GCA_034696005.1 Glomeris marginata | reverse complement strand
GCGCGAACGACCTTCATACTTTTGCCTCTTTTCGAACCGAGCTGCACCACCTAACCAGACACTACTCTTCCACCCTGCTATACGGTTACAATGAAATTGGAACGCCAGTCATTTTCACATGCAAGTCTATGGAAAGCAGTGTATGGTAAAATTGTTGCCAAAATTAGAGAAATGTATGGAGACACTCAATTTTTTTAGTGAATACAGCCAAGATATGTCACTACCATGTGTACATTTCGGATTTTTAATAACTATTGAACTTTTCATTTTGAAAAATGAAACTGAAATTGGACAATGAAAAGTTCAATGGTTATTTAAAATTCGATATGTACCTACACATTGTAGTGACATATCTTGACTGTATTCAATTAAAAAAATTGAGCGTCTCCATACATTTCTGTAATTTTGGTAACAATTTTACCATACCCTGTTTTCCATAGACTTGCATGTGAAAAAGACTGGTGCTCCAGTTTCATTGTCCAACCCCTGTAGTTGCTGCATGGCAAGTTGATTAAATTGACTAATGCTCAAAAATATGGATAATGAATAGATGTTTAATGACAATCTGTTGAAAATTAAAACAAATCACTATACATGATTATAATAGACTGTTGTCTGTAGCATATATGTACCCTATAGTGTGGAAAGCATGATGCATGTTGAGCCTATAATAAGCACTGAGCATTATTCTGCTCACACCACTATCAATCTTTCAGTTCAAATGTCAGCTCTTCACCTGTCTATATGTATAGATGTTCACGTATATAGTATAGTTTACATGCTTGTAAGTATATATGTTGGGGTTGTGGTGCACTGGCCAATTTAGGATTTAGGTGTGCGGCGTGATACAAAAGTAAAGGGCCACCCACAATGATGTCTTCCCTAATTCGCCCGCACCCAAATCAATTAAGCCGTCATTTTTGTTTTGCCGTCGGGAGGCGTTTGTGTGTGTTCCTACCTACATGTGTGTGTAGCTTCTTCACTTGCTCACCTTGCACATCTTCCACTTGCATATATACCTGCTCACCAGCAAGCGCACCATGAGAGGTGCCAAGTGCACCCGGTGCGCATCAGAAACAAAGGGCTTCGAGAAATAGATTGATGACACTTGGATGTTAAGTAAAGGCGAGGTTTAGTGTATTCACTCCTATATAGCCTACATAGCTTTTGTATAACATGCACTTACATTTCTTCCAACATATTCTATATTTGCAGAATTATTGCTCCATGGAAGGCATGCTGCAATACACTTGCAGGAAGTTCCACTTAGCATATGTCCCCATTTAGTTGCGAAGTGAACGGTGTTAATAAACGTGAAGTTGCAAATACAGTATATATAGAATTAGGGTTTTAACGTTGGAATCAGATATTACACCAAGGTTGAATGAAAATAAACAACATATTTCATTTGATATAAACGAAACGGCATTGAGTTCCTCCAATTTTCAGTAAGCAACTCCCTTTGCCAAGATGGAGTCATGTTAATACCGTAAATTTCCTTATAGAAGCTGGTCTCCAATTGAAACCGGTTTCGAATTAAAACCGCAGCATTTTGGCCAGAATAATGACTAAAAACCGGTTCCCAACATGCTTGTATATTTATTGGGAACCGGCTCAAACTCCACTTGTGAAAGTGCCATTATATTCTACTAATTTTGAATTGAAGCCTGGGCTTCTATAAGGAAATTTACGGTATGCAGTATAAATATATGTGTGACTTGTCTCTGTGTGATATGCCTTCCTATATACTCCATATCAAGACATTTACTTATTGAGACCTGAAACTCATTTGTGGCACTCAGATATTCTAGGTGGTCCCATATTAACCATGACCCACCGGAAACGTTTGCGTCATTGTCGTCCACTTTCAGGGCAAATACATTGTAAATTTGACGAGAGAGACACAGCCATGATGATGATGATGATGATGATGATGATGATGATGTGGTTGTTGGTGTTGATGGAATTTTTAGTAGGATAGGTGAATGCAATTGTTGTTTTTGTAATATAAGTAGACTGACACAATTTAGAGTTCTTTGATAGCACCGCGGGTAAAAACAAGCAAAGAACCACCTACAACATGTTTTGGCTGAAAACATGAGATAACTTTATCTTGGTTTCGCCAAAAAACTTTTTATAATGACCACAGATAGGTATGGATGGATGATTGCCCTGCGAGCGAGCAATTAGTAGGTATGGAAAAGATAGATATTTAGGGCTGTGGGATGACACTGCAGCGCTGCTATAGGGAGAGCGCTCGATCTGCGAGGTTTTCGGATTAAGAAAGAAAAAGAACTTCACCCCTTCCCATTGTTATTGTCAATAATAAGTGGATAGATAGATATCAATCATAGACATGCATAGCCATGTAAGGTACATTTGTACAATTAGCGTTCACTTGGAGGAGTGTTCATCCTTGACATAGTTCAAATTTTGGGTTTCCAGAATAGCAGTTCAGCATTTTCAGAATGAACACTAAATAATGCTAATAAACATTAAGACCTACTCACAGGAAATATTGAAATGTATAGGGAAACCAGTTCTATACCTACGTCTTCTGTGTATAGGGGTTTGATAGAGATAACAGCTTTCAAAAGGCATGCAGTGAATGATGCTGTGCAGTGAAGCGAGCAACAATACTGTTCATGTAGTGCATGCAGGCAAGCAATATTCTTCTGACAGATTTGTTTTAAAGTGTAAACTGATATTTAAAATAATACTATATCATCACATGTCATAGTAGATCTCATTTAAATACTACGTCTGTATGTCGCTTCACAATAAAAATATGATCATTTGGGTCATTTGATTAGTAGGAGTTCAGAAGTGGTGAAAACTTATAAAAATATTAGTGATTTTCATAACCTGATTTTTGCAAGCTCCCTTTTAAGCACATATACAGGATGTATTTGAATTAGGTGGACAAACTTACAGGGTATATTCCCTGCATAAAAACAAGGCATAAAGTTCCTATAAACCCATGTCCCCAAACGATGGTGCTCCACCACATTTCAATCGCCATACGCATGACGACAAATTTCATAACAAGTGGATAGGAATGGCAGGGACTATATAGCATATGGCCCCCATGTTCACCAGACCTGAATATCCCTTAGATTTCTACTTGTGGGGCCACGTGAAAGCCATAGTTTATGCAACTTCAGTTGCAACTGCAGCCGAAATTCACAACCAAATTTTTGCAACCTGTGCGACCATTTGCAGGGTTCCTGGCACCTTTGAACGGGTAGGACTGTGCATGTTGAGACGTTTTAATGCATGCATTGCATCCCATAGAACATTTTAAGCATCTGCTGTAAAACCATGTAGCATTTCTAATAAATAATCAACATGGTAAGATGTGGGGAGCATGAATTACGGATGTAACGTTTCAGGTGTTACTTAAAAACCTAAGCGTTTGGGGACATGTGTTTATAGGAACTTTGTCTTGTTTTTATGCAGGGAATATATACCCTGTAAGTTTATCCACTTATTTAAGATACATCCAGTTCTTTTGCCCAAACATTTAAAATCTGCATAACCCATGAACAAATGTGAAGTATAATACAATTACTTGCGTATATTTCATATATAATCTCAAGATATAGAAACCCAAAACTGAAAGAAAATAATGCATGATCTACAGCAATTGTTATCAATTCTGTTGCACCCTGTATGTTGCACCCTGTATGCCTCAATTTTAAAAACTACGTAGGTATCTGTAATTTAACCTTGCTAATTGGAATGACAATTTCACTAAAAACGGTTATTTTTTGTTCACCGCAACATAATAATATAATTGTTTATGAATAACTTAATAATTAGATTTGACCTCGCGTATATTAATACATGTTGTTTTAATTTATTACGACTGCAATGTTTACGACTGCATGCAATTAATGATGGTTAAAACAACTATACAAATTAACAACAGCAGGATCTTATTGGCCCACAGTGGATATCAAAAATCTGTGAATTAACATTCTGAATTATTATGAAGGAATGTCCCAAATTTCCGAGGCCATGCACAGCTATGTGATCTTGAACATGGGATTCAAGGTTATTGTAGGGCGAACTAACTTCACAATCGATAAAGGTAGAACAGTAATTCCAACTGGAAACTTGAAGAGCAACATTACATATTGATCTAATTTAAGTTGTATTTAAAATAATTATCTTCTTCAATGACTGATATTACTCTTCAATGTCTGACATCACAATCAGTTATGCAGTGCAGTGAAGCGATCAACTTGATACAATTAAGGTGATGCAGTGAAGTACGGTGAATGGCACTGTATCTTGTGTGCCACAAGTTGCATATAATATAGGATCATGTCCCAACATGATATAATTTCTTATATTTTATTCAAAACGTTGTGAAGAAATTAAATGCGAAATTACAACACTGTCCATAAAATTCCTTCACGTGTCACGCTTTTAAGTTTGTGTTCCTTCTGTTTCTTATATGCTAACGGGTTCCATGCACCACCCCACTGCGTTTATGACAATGTATACAATATATAGTCAACCAAGTTCCTATTTTTCCCTGTAATTCACAGACCCAAATGCACGTGCTCTTTAGCTGGATAAATTAGAACACAGAAAAAGTATTGAACTATTTGTCAAAATCCTGGCAAGAAAAATGAAACGACATTAATCTTGGACACAAGTCCATATGTTCCCATATAATTATACGCTGCAAATTGCACTGATTTCAAGCTGACCTACATTTTCATTTTTGTATATAAGAACAGTTCCAAATACGACAGATCTTACATTTTTTCGTTAAGTTGTCATGCATGTAGTCTGAATTTTAAAAATGTCAAATTCGTCATAGGGTTTACAGACAACTACATCATTATGTAAATTAACATATAGGAAGATATTCCCTGCGATTTGAATTATGCTATACAATTACAGTCGCTATACATGGAAATTAATTTTCAATCAAAATATAATTATAAAACTTTTGTAGCAGGTTTGAAAGTGATTTATAAAATTCGTACATATGCATACAATTTATCTAACATCAGATGAGCGATTCTCATTGCTAACTCAGGTCATTCTATATAATTGCATCAAAAACTCATCAGTGTTTCCATTTATGGACCTACTGCATGCATTTATTCATGTTTTATTCATGTTTTATTCATATTTATTCATAGTTACCAATTATAGCTATAAATTGAATATTAAAAAATATATTTTTGAAATTTCGAAAACATTGACAATAGTTACTCCAAGTTCACTAATATTGTTATTTAAGTAACTTCTGAATTATGACAACTTATACATAAATGCCCTGATATTTATAAGGTTTTAATACTTTATACAATAGCAAATCTATATACAAATGTGTGGATTAACATTTTCTACTGATAAGTATGATATAATGAAGATTATACAGTGACTTACCTCAATTTAAGAATGATAAAGTTCTTCAAACGTCTTGAGTACCTGAGATTCAGAGTGCACTTTAAAAGTACAGTAGGTTACTTTTCGGAGCCTCGTGATTTTTTCTTTACCTTCATCTATGTAATGTCTTGTACTCTACAGTTGGCTTGTCCCTCCCTATTTCATGCCATATACGGAGAATATAATGACAACTGAAGTTTCCAAGCATTCATTGGGTACTACTTAAGTTATAGGTATATTTCGTAACTGCACTCCTCAGAAAGCAGAGTGCTAATTAATAATAAAATTCGTGTTGTGCGTCATTTGCACGCACATACAGCATGCCTACCTTGTTGTAAATTACTGTATTCTTACTTTTTTAACTTATATTATACAGCCCTAATATTTAGAAAACTTCTTTTAGGCCTATGCGGTCGCCTATTTTCATTTTTTGTTACAACGAAAATAATTATATATTAAACTCTACATTTGTTATATGCAGTCACTTGACTGTAACTGATGAAATACACATATACAATCAACATATATAGGATATATGTAGGCATATACTAGAGAAACAGGTTTATTTGTCTTTTTTGTAATATTATTGTGTGTTTAACGATGGGGAACGCATTTATATATAAATTATTTCTTTGGATACGTTATGGTTCATTGGATTTGTATATTTGGGGAAATTGAGGTTAAACTTTTCCCTAGATTTTTTTTGAAAAGTTCTGTATATGTATTTCCAGGTTTGACATATCTCTATATAATACAGTTTGACCTCTTTCTTATTATACATAAAAGCTAGACTGCAATATTATGCGGGAATGAAGCATTATTTTGGTTTGGATTTTTAAAAATACTAGCTTATATAGACTCAGACATGTTGTATATAGTATTGGGTTGAACCAAATTTGAAATTCCTGTCACGTTTTTGTGTGTATGCAGGCAACACATGCTTGACGAGTTGTAATTGATGGAGTTTGCAGATCTAGTGGGCAAAACCAGATACACACGACCTTGACGTATTATATTTTATGTTTCCTAATTAGAGATTTATCTGTCTGTCGATCGAGTTTGCAATAATCACGTGATATCCAACCTAATAGTGTGATTTTTTTGTCTTTTCTGCATGCTATATAGTTAATTCATCAACAACTGTATTTATAAAAATAATTTGATGCAGACAGAAACATGATATACGCGTCTGTGTGTATGTGGTTTTGTATACAAGTGTTATACTTGAGCAGTCATCGATGCAATTGAAAATTTGCAGGTATTAAATATACACTGTTTAAGCTTATCGTGGTTAATAGACCTTAAACGACCATTTTAATCTCACCACAAATACTACACTGCATTGACCTCAATGTAAACCACTTATTTATGAGGCATGAGATTGAAGCTCCAGTTTATGCAGCACCGCGATTTGTTTGTTTTTGTTGGTTTTGTCTCGATCCTGTGAAAGGAAACTCGATATCCATGTCAAAGCATGCAGGAAAGTACACTTATTTTTTGTAAAGTATATATGTCCTACTACAACCAACTTGCAGTATATTATTTACTATTATTTTGGTTGGTTGCTCCTATTGGGGAAGGTGGTGTACCATATACAAGGTGATTGAAAATGATGGACCCACTTTCATAAATCTATATCTCCTGAACAATATGTTGTATGTGAGTGGTCGACATTGCGGTTGTGAGAAGAAATCCTAGAGTTTTTAATACAACCATAGTTTCTGGAATCGAACATTAGACCACTAGAGGGCTCACGCTGCCTAACAACCAGGGTGTTGCGAGTAAGATGTCTACAGTGCAGCACAAGGTGTTCTGCGTTCTTCAGAAATGAACCGCTTAAATGTGTGCCTTGTAGCCACTTTTAAATCGGATCTGTAAACTTAATTCTTTGTATTATCGAATGTTTATTTACTTCATGTTTGTCACCAGTTTACAATTCGAAATGCAGTGCTGTGAAATTGGGTCCTCACAACACAATGGCAGTTTGGCAGCCAGAGCCCTCTATTGGCCGTTTCCGGAAATATGACAATATGGTTGTATGAAAAACTGTATAGGATTTCTTCTCACAGCTACAATGTCGACCACTCACATACGACTTATAGTTCAGGAGATATATATTTATGAAAGTGGGTCCATCATTTTGAATCACCCTGTATATTACGATCAAATTCAAAATTTGTTTAGGTAAATGTTCTCTGGCAAGCACATGCAGGGATGTTAAAAAATAATTGAACTATAAGTTTATGAAACAAACTGCATGCAGTAACATGTAAAGATGATTTCAGTGACAAATTGGTTTATACTAATTTCAGAATTTGTAAGTTCCTGAGTAGCATACTAACAATAATTCTTTTTAGATTACCAGAATAGTTTAAAATAACAAATTATGCATTTTGAATCGAGAATCTTAATTACCCTAATTTCCTATGCTAATTGCGCATGATGTTGACTTCTACTTTTCTATAGCAAAGTTATCTAATCTCTGCATGATATGCAAAGTTGACAAATTTTTGTCTAAATTTTACAACTTGTAGCTATCATATTCTCACAGCCAGTTCTGCTTGCATTTTCTTTAAAGAACATTGAACACATGTGTTGTATGTTTAAGTAAATATAAGAGCATATCACTAATAGTCTTAGTCTTACCAAGCCACAGAAAGGCACAAATGGCTTCTTGGTGCTATAAACTTGCACTTCTACTTATTGCCATTGCTATAGCTGATAACGCAACTTGCGATATGAAAATATAATAGTGTAATTAAGATAACAGTTGAATGTACAAATGCAAGTAAACTTGTTTTTTTACCACGAGTAGTGTATACATGCAGTAAAAAATGCTAGAACCTACGCTAAATATTTGTGAAAAGCTAACTTTATAATAATTGAATGTTAAAAATTGTTGGGCATTAGAACAAATGGGTTCTAAATTAAAGCTTTCTTTTCAGCAAATATATAGAATCAGATGTGATCATTAATTAATATTGAAAAATTAAGTATTTCATATGTTGCAGTTGGATGCAAAACCGTTAATTCAATTGAAATGTTCCTCTAAAGCCAAATAAACCAGAAATATGACTACTGAGAAAATTGCTTTGGAGCGACCTCTATCCAAAAATTTCACTGCATATGGTTGTCCAACAGAGAAGAGCATTTCATAATTTATGGGCTTGCCTGTCTGTCTTTGCCATGCAGGGAAGTTTTCGCATGTAACAAAGAAACATTTTCTTAAATTGCCACTCTGTTGCGTACAGACAGATTATTTATATATAAATACTTGCTGCAATGTAATTAGTTTATTATTTATTACATTTTGCAAGACATGTTTATTAGAAATTGCATGTGCAACAAAAAACAATAAAAGCAAGCAAATGCAGTCATGAATTTTGTGACATATATACCGAAATCATTTTCAGAAACCATGGCCCCGATTGTAGCGTCATACAGGGAAGCCGTTTGCAGAGTTGCAATAAACTTGTGTTGCCAATTTCTCAGTCGTTCCATCTTCGATTACAAATCTGCTTGCTGTGATATCTCCCATTCATTGCTGGCTTCATGTCGTACATTGAAAGTGACAGTCTATCTACACAAATAAAATTTTTGAGAAACGTATGACCTTGATGTTGCAGCTCAAGGTTACACAATTTATCATGAATATGTAGCCCATGACCCTTGCGACACTACCATACGAAGCATTTTCATGAATTATATTCGGTGAAAACATGGCAGTGCCTTCAAGGGATTTATGGGACACCCTGTATACAGTGTAAAATTGCATCTTGTTTGTAAGCTTCTAATACATGTGAAAGAGTTATTTATGCTCGTCTAGATAATAATCATTGCAACACCCGGCATTTTCTCATGGCGTTATAAGTGTATTTTGCAGTTGAGATGACAAATGTATATTATTTTTATGTTAATACCTAATTTGAGAACGATTCGTGCTTTAAGATGGAAAATCGGTGTGAGGCTTTCGGTGTTGGAGCTAATACATGAGAGGGGTCATTACTCGTCCCTCGAAGAAGAGGACCACCCATGAATACTCACCTCGGACGCAGAGGCATCCTATCATTATTAGCCTGTTATAGCGCCCAGGGGTTTCGTTTCAGGAAGTTCACACTTATTTTGCAGCTATCTCGTTGTGCCCACCCTTCCACGAACACCTTTTTCTCTTTGCAACATCTTCACAAAGATTGTCGCTGTTAGGCTTCTATATATGTATATCTTTTCATTATATTGTTCCATTGCATGCATGATTGGTCCAATGAATCTTGCAACACTAACAATTACAAGTGCACAGCATGCAATATTAATTTCTTTGCACATGCAACATGCAGCAATTAACAATTTAATGCATGTGTCTGATTTGTTTGATTATTTATCACGCATGCATCTCTACTTTTCCAGATTTCCGGCTTTTACACTTCTCAAACATATCCCACATTTCACTCGCCTACAACAACTTATGCAGTAAATCCAAACATCTTGAATAACCAGTTATGACAATGTTTTTACACCTTTGGATTTACATCAGAGACTAGGTGTCAAAATACATTTATATAGGTTGACATTGTTTATTGTTTTCAAATGTCTAAAAGGCGTCTTATAGTTGAGACATGTACCAATATTGTCTACATAATTTAATACCATGTGTCTAAAATTGATTGGGAACTTTGAAGCTATATGTATACTGACACCGTTCCTTTTGTAATTCTCCCCTGAATGAGGCATAATTTACGATCGGTGCCTTTTGGTTATGGAAAATAGTTTGCGAGCCAGGTGCAAAAGTGGGTTAAATTGGTGGTGGTTATTTGTTGGAGGAATCGCAACAGGGTGCACACTGTTTGTTGGTGGTGTGTTCGGAGCAAGGACTGTGATGGTCGGCAAAAGAGCATTCTTCTTTCTGCTCGTTTGGCACTTGTGCATAAAATAGGGGTGTATGTACTGTGGGAATATGCGTTGTGTCTAGCCTTGTAATCATTGCAGCCGCTGAAATGTGCTCCACCGTTTTTGACGTCTTTATCCTCTTCTTGTGCACAATCCTGGCCTCGAGACTAATAAAGTGGCGTGTTTCCGCACACTTTCCTTTTCCTCGGCCAAAATTGTTTAACAGCCCCAATGTACCCGTAAATTTGTTGCCAAAATACCACTTGTTACTACACAGATCTCCAACTGCGTGCACAAAGACAAAACAATTGCTAGAAACTCGTATATTGTAAGCCTATTTTCTATATAAGGTATATATACCGAGTTTGTTTGCTCCAACCAGCAATGGTTTCTTGAATTTTCTCCATTTGGACACAGTGTCGATTTTGCATATTATATAGCGCATATTTTCATAAAACACAATAACCAAATAACTACTGTTTGATCTAACATGCACCATGCACAAAACTTTATATTGCGCATGATTTGAAAAACTTCAGAAATTCCCATTTTATGTGGAACATATCTTTTAAGTATTTTTTTAATCATGCATATGTGTGATTATTTTATTTTCTGCTGTGTGATATTGCCAGTTTTGTATTTTAGGCCATATGCATTTACATAGTGGTGGAATGTGCTTGTCATTTTAAAGACAGTGCTTAATTTGTTCACTGGGGCCTTGTTTTTAGCTGCATGCAACTATAGTGGACCTCGGGAGATTAATTTTGACACATCCATTCCATTTTTTGTGTTCGTTTTTCAGTGCTCTATTTTTTTCCCCTTTTAGAAACAAAATGAGATGGTATGACATGGATTTTTATTTTGGAATCGCCGCCAGGGCCTTTGCATTGTTGCACTCTGAATACCATTCAAAAGTAACTGACCCTCATAATAACATATATAAATACATTTTGCTCATAAATTTTAATTTGACCAATATTAAAATATGTATCCATAGGGTAATCCTATTTAAAAGGTTTTTGAATACATTTTCCATGGAACAACTTAGCTGTTTATTTACTCTTCCTTATGCGACTAAACTGTATTTGCATACATACCTATACAGGCTGTGCCAGATTGCGATCAGTGCAAATGTATGCTTTGTATATGTACAAGTGCACCTAGTGTTTGTAAATATTTGCTTAGATATTTCCAAGAAATGTTAGAAGGTTGTATAACTTGTACCGACACACTGTGTGCTTTCATGACATTCAAGTTGCTGCACACGTGTACGAGTGAGTTAGCAAGCAGGTATATAGTAAGCAAGCAAGCAAGCAAAGCAAGTCAGCAAGCACTGAGTGACAATTTTGCTGCTGGGTCGGTGATGACGTTTTCGCAAAAAGAAATAGCTGATGTCTATACTATATGATCAAGCACAAGAATCGACTAAAACGGGTGGTTGGGGTGGGTTATTGGGGTGATGCAAGTGCCCTTCTGCTCATGCTACAGTAGTGGGCACCAGAGTTGACGGTCAATGAGTCACGGTTAGAT
>JAQFZQ010003043.1:0-11828 GCA_034696005.1 Glomeris marginata | reverse complement strand
ATACCCTCAAGCAAAAGATCTCTGGTTGCTTGACTTCAACGTTGACAGGATTGAAATGTATGTCTGATGATCTGAAGAATTCGGGATCTTCTAACCTTAACCTTGCGTTAGAAGACTACATCAGCTACATTGGAGATCAGATAGATAAAGTTGGTTCTGCTGCAACAGATGATGTCATTTACTTTAGAATGTATGATATAGCTGACAGATGTTCTTATCCTAGTAATTACAGGGTTTTGTAACAAATCAGATATTTGTTGTGGCCGGAGTTGATTGATACTCCAATTGCTAAATATTTGTTGGGATGTAACCTAATGTATTCCTGATAATAAATTGAATGCAGATGTAAACTGTGTGGTATTTTTGTCTCTTGTTTCCATTATTGTTATGACAGAATAACATAATAGTTATTTCTTTGAATTAATTCACTGAATATTTGAAAGGTAGTGCCTGTGCGGCTGATCACATTTAATACTTAACAAATGTATACTCACAAATATTTTATCTTCTTTGTCTCTAAACTTGTAAACTTTCCATAGCTATTCCTGTAGGTCCTTTCCTTCTAGATTTATATTTTATGATCTTGTTTATAGCTTTCCCATTGGTCCTCAGCAGCTTTCCAAGGACACTAGGACCAAGACCCAACAATGTTCTTGTATGTTAAATCAGTTCTTGCGAGTTACTCTCAAATGTCTCTCTCGTGATGGAACTGAAAGAAGGGTGTACAAGGAAAGTGTTTACTAATGAATTTAGAATCTTCTACTTGTAGCATGTTTCTCCTAATGTAATATCTCGTCACTTAACTGTGAAATCGGCCATTACAAGAGAAACTAATGACACGACAAGCTTGTTTCGGTCTAACGGCCTCATCAGGTGTCATGTCATCTCGTGATGAACATGTCCGAACTTTTCTACCAATTGGATTAAACAGTATGTAGTTATGCTTATGTTACCGTCATTCTGGCAAGTCTGGCAATCTATCGAATGACGTCACAACGCGTTAATTCTACGTTCCGAGGATTCTGCTGTGGCGTGAAAAAACCTAAGCTAATTCAAACTAATCCAAGTAAACTAGCATTGTCCCGCAAACAATTTGAGGAGGCGGACATAGTGGTATTTGCGCGTTTCAGGTTTTTTCAAATAATTGGCTTATCGCATTGTGACGTCATTTAACGTCAATTTGACAGATTGCCGGGTTTGGCAGAATGACGGTAACACTTATACATCGTGTGTGCACCCCTTACTTCAGAATCAAAACGATATAGCAGACAAATACCGAGCCATCTATCATACCTGTATATTACAGCTAGACTGCAGACCCAATAATTATACAGTGAAACCTCGATAATTCAAACCTCAGTAACATAAATTCCTCTCTAAGTCAAAGGGAAATGTCATTCCTGCAGACAGATATACATTGTTCACTAACCTTGATAACATAAATACCGTAAATTTTCTTAATGAAACCCGGGCTTCTATTCAAAACAAACCGGTTTGCTTACATTGGAAACCGGTTTTTAATCATTGACCGGGCTTTAATTGGACCCCGGCTTATGTTAGAAAATTTACGGTATTTGTTAACTCAAAATTTTTTCCTATTCCCTTGGTACTTTGAATTAATGAGGTTTCACTGTATTAGTATAGTAACATCTGATTGTCGATTTGTTTATTGGTATTAATGCCATTTTATACGTAAATTATACAGTCCATTTGTAAATGCAAAATTACATTATTTGTCTTACAAGAAAAGCACGTAAACAAAAATATTTTTATGTAACTTATGTATAACTACATTATATACAACGAATATATACTTTCTGCATGATGTACGTATACTTCATGTGCGAACAAATTGCTATTTGGAAGGTGTTTGAAGTTAGTTTTCGGTTCATTGTTTTTCTTTTTCCTTTTTTCTTTTCTTTTCTACATAAAATTATTATTGGAAACAAGTAGTTGTCATTATGGATTCAGGGAGGTAGGAAAGTTGGCCCCTGTTTTATGTACAACATGGGGGAGTACTATTCAAAAAATCTCTTGACAATCACAAATTTGCTAGAAAGTTATAATATAGAGAAGAATGTATAAAGTTACTTGAAATCCATGAATATCTTTGAATTTAGTCATTACATTGTCTTAAAATTTGAATTAAATGTATTGATAAACAATTGGAAATTTTCCAAATTAATTTCGATTATGTCAACAAACTTTTTGAACTCTCCCCTAGCTTTGATTGCAGTTTGAATATTGTCACCTTCGTTGTCTTGTTGCATAGATTTTTCTGTAATTTCTCAATATAGGATCAATATATATTTATATAGATAGATGAGGATGTTTCGGTGTTTAGGAATCAGTCGCAATAACCGCTGTAAGTCCTAACTTGCTCTTCGCTGAAAAGTTTACTGGGAATCACTCCTACATCTGTGTGATGGTGTGGACATCGATGTCCATGAGGACACTGGCATAATGTGTTAGTGTTCACTTCCTCCACTTGCTGTCTTTTCTTAACGGTGAACAGACGACAAGGTTCCTTGCGCTGACATCTTAAGCGCTGCATCCAAGATGGCGCCCAAAAAAGAAAACCTCCATATTAATGAATGTTTGGCATGCATTGCAGAATACATAATGACTTTATAATAACTAATACTGTTTTTAACTTCTGTGACCCTCAACGTAGAATAAGAGCTTGAATTTCCGATTCAAACCCTTATTCCACAAAAGTACTACTTTCACATCGATAACTAGGAACTTGACATCCCTTGTTCTTTTTGCAATTGAATTGTGATTCATAGCATTAATTAATAGACATAACACTGTCTTTAAATATTTCTTTAATAATGGAGTGGTTTCATTATCGGTTACTTACGCTTTGCGGAGAACACGCGAAAGAGTACTGGTATCCGTATCCAAGTCCATTTGGAGATTCATACACTTGTCTTTTTATGATGTATGCTACACTGCTTTTTGGGCACAGACAATGCATAATCTGTTGAGTTGAATTGTCAGGGTAGTTTATGAAAGTCCACGTGATGTCGCGGAAGAAGCGACACTTTGGTAGTTCCGAGATCGGTTCGCATAGCTGGAAAAAAATATGATTGTTCATTAATATTTTAAATAATCAAACCTAGTTATTTCCTTTAATTCCCCTAACATTTCCCTAACATTCCTGTAACTATTTAATAATTTGAAACATCTCGGTATCAATTTGAAATCCGGAACAGTTTCCACACGACATGTGTCAATCGTTGAAACCTTGCGATGGTACATTCCTAAATTCATACTGTATCTATCTGGATGTGTTGTTACTTGCTACTTAACAGTATGTACAACATAGAATCTGATTCATGAAGTGGTAACCATTATATTTAGAACATGTTATACGTGATTTGATAATTCATCGCGGCGTAGAAGTCATACCTTGATTTTCAACGGAACAATAGATAATCATTATATAGACTTGCCTTGAACTGTCGAGTCTTGTCAGTGACAGTATGTCCATCACTAGGTGTCAGATCTGTTGAACATTGTTTCTTGTGTGGACATTTACATTGTCGTTCAACCCACGGGGTGTCGTACGTATCCACCTTGTTGCAAACAGATCTCGGTGAACATATGGGAAGGTCAGCTTCGGAATTCTGGAGAAATATCAGCATGGAACACAAACATAAATCACATGTACCTATAGGGAAAGATTGGCACAATCTATAACAGTGACTTGACCAACCAAGCCAGTAGGGGTAACACTGCCCAGGGGGTTCTCGGTGGAAAGTCTTAGGGGGTTCCTTAGGTAACTGTGAGATTTTCCACTGACCATGACAGGTGATGAAGAGGCTAGCACTTCAAACCACTCTAGTCTAGTCTTTTTTCACTGATTTTAGCTGAAGGATTGTTGGCTACTGATCACCTAACCATAGGGAGTGTTTATGTTGCTCTACGTGATAGGTCGTACATCTTAGGACTTGAAGGTTTTACAAAAAGACTCAACAGCAAGGGTATAGTGTGGTTATAGTACTATGTCACTGAGTGTGATGCCATTAATGATGGCCCACTCTGCAGGGCTTCTAGTCACACTGTCATTCTTGTTACACCTCCTGTTACACCTCTTTTTCTTCACTGATGTATAGGCTGTTTTTCATGGTGATAAATGTTAGTCTGGGGCTTGGTGACAGGGCAGAATTTGTCATTGAAGGGTTATATACTGCATATTGTCTAGCTATTACTTACATACTGTGTTGTATTTATTCATTCATTCATTCATTCATTGAAATATGTGCTATTTTAATCCAACTAATTTAACAAACTTTATTAAAAGTCTTGCATTGTTATGTCCCATTGAAGTTCAATGAGATATAAATAGAATGTACTTAATTAGGGTTCATAGTCAGGAAAACCTGGAAAGTAAGGGAATTTAGATTTTATCTGAAATCGAGGGAAAATCAGGGAAATTAAGAAAAATTAATATAAATATATAATATGAATGTGTTTTAAATTACAATTTTATTTAGAATAATGGTTGAAAAAAAGTTAATAAACCTGCATACTTTATTAATATGATCTGGAAATGTTTCTGGAAAACCTGGATAACTCAGGGAAAATATAATCACATATCATATTAATATTTGTTGTTTATATAGCTATCTAATTGAATTTTAATTTTTAGAATAATTTTAATATTGAAATACATATCTATAATAATATTGCATATGGTCTGCTTTATTGAGTTACAGTATTTGCAGCATGCAATGAACAGTGTGAATATTCTATAATGAGATTTTAGTAATGATTTATGACTAATATAATTAATTAAATGATATTACATTATTTTGAAATGAATTTATAATTTATTTTTAATATTGGAAATGCATAAGTTGTTTATATAGGTGTAGTGTTGTGTTTTTATTGCTTGTGATATTTCACTTCCCAAAATGGTGATTTGATTAGGTTGATTATTATGTTCACTGTGGTAGATGATTTGTTGTGGTTTTCATGTTTTGGTTTGCATGGTTCAACATTTGATCGATGGGGGCGCTTCGTCTGCCATGTGCATCTGAGCATGCATAATGGCAACAAGTTTCAAACAAAACATGTAAAAAGAAAATTTGCAACACTACATAACTATAATTATCAGTGTAGTATTATTTGTTCTCATTTTTACATGAAAAACAACTGGTGAATTCTTACTTCCTGTTGTTATAAATTCATAAATAACTTTTGAATTCCTTTAATAAACTTTTAATGTTTGACATATCAATTGTTCTAATACTATAATATAGAAAATTCATTACATAAGTTTCTTAATACAATAAGTTTCTTAAAACAAGTTTATTAGAACAATAAGTTTCTTAATATAATAAGTTTATTAAAACAAAAAGTTTATTAAAACAAAAAGTTTATTAAAACAAGTTTATTATTAAAACATTAAACTTAAGAGTAATATTGTAAACTAGAAGATTGCAATTAAAATGTAGAAAACTTTTGGAGATTTCAGAACTAGTTTAATTTTAAATGTTTTTCATTAAAATATAATTAATTTAATGGTAAATGGAAACAAATTGTGAAAATACAAATTTTATTATAAAAATCCAAGTTTTGTCATTTCAATTATATTAATTTTTATGGAGTTAAAATTCACTAATTATATTTATTGTGTGATAAATAAGTTGTTTTCATACTGATATTAATCACACTTTACTTATTTATATTATTATATATGTATGTTGTGAATAATTTCAAATTTGTAACATATTATTTTTGTAATTTTTTATTTCCATTCATTGATATTTAATTCATAGTAAAAAAACTTTTCCAGAGCACATTGAAACTTTATCATGACTTTCACCTTTCTTTTTAGGAATGATATAAAAAGTTAAAAATGTTGCTACTATTTAGTAAAAAAAATGGAAGAAGAAAAGTGAAAAACTATATTCTGTATAGTAGTATTTTATTGGCCCTGACCGGAAAAGTGAGCTTGCCCATTTTTACTAGGATTATCTTCCTCAAAAGCTTGATTCTTTCCTTCATTTCTTTTTCTATCTTTTGTTAGCGAGTTGTTTTCATTGAATTTTTCAAGTTGATTGATGGGTTTGATGGTAAGAGGGTGTTTGTTGGCAGTACTTTGCAGAGGTAATCCATAATAAGAGAGAAATGGGCGCGACCGGAAGTGGCCACTCCCACTTTCACCCTTTGCTTCCCTTAAGCAATATATGAGGGTATATATACAGTACACTTGAATAAGTAATTATATTTCCTGTCCATTTTTTAAAATAGGAAATTAGAAACTTTTAGCTTGCTTTTAGCAAGTTATTTTTCTTTTTCCACTTTCATTTTATTGGATATTTTTTTCTCTCATCTGAACAATGATGTCATTTGTCTAATAAAAAAAGTTTACGCTTGGTTTCATTCTCGAAATGCGTCCAAGTTTTATTATGCATTATTCATTGTGTGTATTATAATAATATACCTATGAAAGTTTGTCCTTATTAATGGGCCATTAGCAAATGCAAGTAAATGAATATAATTAGGGAAATACTATTAAAACTATACATGAATATACAAAGACACAATGTTATAATATATAGAGGAAAGTATAGATATTATGCAATGTATACATTTTAAAATAAATAGTTTAAATAATAAAAAACATGAATTTCCAATTACTATAGTATTAAAAATTTAATTTAAAATTATATAACACTGGATCAGGAAATTAAAATGTTTAATGTGATAGTTGATATGTTGGTATAGGTGTATTAGAATGCTAATTTGAAATTATTACATTGAATGGAAATCACGTGATCAATATAAAAATAGGTATTTACTCTAAAAACCTGGATCAACTCTGAACATAGGACTAACTGAAATTTTTCATTTATTCGCTCTGTTTATCTGTTATACATACTGTATGTTGTAACCATCAACCTTCACGTGTTTGTACCAAAACAATGCAAGGTTTTTGTTTTGTTTTCTTTTGTTTCTCATTTTTTTTACTGTATAATATCTGTAATTTTTTTAAATATTTTTTTCTATTTTTCATATTTGAGCAATTCCTGTAAATTTTCATGTTTAAACTATGTTCTAATGTGAATGAGGTACCATAGTAGTATAGCAGGGCTCATGAACGCTGGAAATGACGTCATTTCGCAAGCAAGTGGGCGTGGTCAATTTTTGCCCTGCTGTGATTGGTTGAATTCAGTAAGCTGTCTGAAGCTAAAAGGCCCCTCCAACTTCCGGTGATGTCACATAGCAGGAATGGAACAACCAATCACAGAAGGGCAGAAATTGACCACGCCCACCTGCTTGTGTATGACATCACTTCCGGCGCCCATGTGGGCTCTATATTTGAATGCTAAATTATTTAAAAGAAGTGTAAAATAAATAAGTTTGCCATTATTTTTTGCCACCATTATACAATATAAAATTTGAGTTAAAAATTCCAATTGGTTGTTGTTTTTTATTACTATTAGGGGGGATTTTTTCAAATTTCTATCCTCATTACAAGGGTCCCATTACAAGTGTTGTTTGGATAACTATGTCAAAAATTTTGCACATATGACTTGCATGAGAAGTTGAGGGTAATAATATCCAAAAATTATACGAGTGAACACCGGATGGATTGAAGTTAGGGGGGTTGGAGAATAAGTGTTTTTGGGGTGGTGAATGAGGGGGGGGGGGTAAAAAGTGCCTGGGAAAATTTCTCACGCTTGCAATTTTATTCAACACCATCTCAATTGTCAGATTGCGAAGTTTAAGGTCTTCCCTTTTTACACAACTGGCTTGCCATTCACATCTTTCTTATACTACTTATATGTACTACTATGTAGTACTGCAATTAAAGCTGATTATACAATTTGCACTTTTTTTCTTGTACTACCTGTAGTTACACAACACAGGTAGCTGAAGACTCGGTGAACTCCATTTGACAAAAAAATTAAGTTTAATTACATATTGTTTATTTTTCATTGTGCATTTCTGTATAACATTTTAAATTTTGTTTTATTTTATTTTTTTAATTATAAATGGGAATAAAACTGTCTTATAAACTTGAAATTCTCTTATAATAATAAATATACTGTCATATCCATTACATTTTGGTTTACATGATTATATTCAACTTCCCTTACTGTCATCCAGGGTTAATACCACTCAGAAACCTGGAAATCTGGAAAACTTATGGAATTTGCTAAGAGTTTGTCAAAATTAAAGGGAAACAAATGGATATTGATATAATTAAAAATATAATATGCATTTTGAATGTATTTTAAATTAAAATTATAATCAAAATTGTTGTAATAAAATAAGTTTAAGCTCTGGAAATTTACCTAGACATTCTGGAAAACCTAGAAAACTGAAAACTAATGGATATTGATATCTAAATAAAAATATAATATGTACTTTTCATTTATTTTAAATTAAAATTATAATCAAAATTGTTGTAATAAAATAAGTTTAAGCTCTGGAAATTTAGCTAGACATTCTGGAAAACCTGGAAAACTGAAAACTAATGGATATTGACATAAATAAAAATATAATATGCATTTTGAATGTATTTTAAAGAAAATTATTGTAATAAAACTAGTTTAAGCTCAGGAAATTTACCTAGACATTCTAGAAAACCTGGAAACTAAGGGAAAATTGTAATACTATACATGTAGGATATAACCAAGAGGTTTTTAAAAATAAATATGAACTCTATAGCTCTTAATATATTAATTGAAAATTACATAATGTTATTGTTACTGGTCTATGAAATTCTTTCTATACTATGGTCTGCTAGTATATCCTACTACTACTGTATCTATACATAGTGGCTGCATAAAAGAAGAAAATGAGTGACAAACAAACTGGCCACTACTTCCTGTGTCATCGTCTTATTATCCAACATCTATATATATATATATATATATAAATTGGGCCATATTTGGCAACAGCTTTGGCTCTGACCCACATTCATAACAAACTTTGATTGAATTCACACCCATGAAACCCATGAAGTTTATCTTTTTATAATTTCTATTTCAATAATAATGACACAAATTACTTACTGCTCCTTGGTAGAAGACTTTAATTGCTACTGCAGCTGTTGTAGTAGTAGTACTATGTCGATTTTGTTGAAGAAGAATTTCTTTGGAAAGTTTAGAAGTTGTAAGTGGTTGCAATTTGGTCACCACCAATACTACAATCACCATAAGCAGCTTTTGGTGCTGCTGCATGTCTTTTAATTGTGTTTAGTGTTGAACACAGACTCTTAAGACACTGGAGTTTCCAGGAAGCAGAATTAGAAGATGATGATGATGAAGATGACAACAACACTTTGATATGACTTTGGAAATAATGTTAGGAAGCACTTTGGGCAAGACACTGAGTGGTGTAACTCGGTGTTGGTTGTTGTGGCCATGCAACTAAGTTGGTTGGACACAGACAGCACCTCCTACTTGTGTTGATACTCCTCCTTCGGCTTGCAAAAATCCTCCTTCTATTTCTTGTTCAACAAGGTTGTGGCTTTTTGCTGCAGAGAAGCTCATTGACGTTTTGAGGAGAAAGAGGTTCAGCTTTTCTCCTGTATACCAATTCGTTCTACTACGACATTATTTATAGTGACTCACACTCATGAATGGCAGGGCTAAACTATCAAGCTCCAAGAAATTGGGGGAATAAGGTAGCACACAAGTGGTGCATGTGCACCACCTAGAAATGTATATACTGCACTGAAGCACGCATGAGCATATACCTACCTATACCTCTAAAAACTGGTACAACTACTGTACCTACATACACGTATACACTTAGAGCCCTCCAGACATTTTAGGGCTTTTTTACTTGCAGCTCCATAGAACACTTTGGCAAATTACACTTTTCAAAGTTTAATGTGCATGTGTGTTGGTTGGTTCCTGCCAGGTGTACTTACTACATTATAGAAGTTAGTTTGGAAATAAACAATGCAACTTGGTAACATAGTTTGTTCCAATTCTGTTATATATACCATTTGTTCATTGAGCTATATATATGAATTACTTTGACAAACTTTGTTGCATTTAATTTTATATTGATTTTATGTATTAGTCTACTTTGGGAAAGTTTTGTCCCAATTTTAGTTCAAATAAAAGTTTTCCAAAATGTTCTATAGAACTTGGATAAAATAGCAAACTTTACCTTGTACATATAGGCTATTCTGACAGTGTACTACATATAAGAGTGATATTATATTTTTGTACAGTCAACTGGACTATAAGGGAAATTTATAGAATGGTTGATTGTAAAAGTTTAATAAACTTTATTAACTGGATTTGTTTCAAAGACGTTTATAATATATTTAGTAATATTTATTAAATTCAACAGATTTGTAATATATTTATTAAATTCAACAGATTTGTAATATATTTATTAAATTCACAAGGTTTATAATAGTATTATTAAATTCAACAGGTTTGTAATATTTATTAAATTCAACAGATTTGTAATAGGCTATATTTATTAAATTCAACAGATTTATTATAGATTTATGAAATTCAAAAGATTTATAATAGATTTATTAAATTCAACTGGTTTATAATAAATTTATTGAACTAGTAGATTAATTATAATATAATTTTACTTACAGTCAACTAGAATGCATATTCCATAATAGTATTTGTAACATTGTAACTGTATAAACAACTTTTAATTGGAAACATTTAGTTGTTTAATTGTGGATTTATTAAATTTAGCAGATTTATAATACTTATATTTTTCTTACAGTCAACTATCATATAGTACTAAACTACATAACTTTTTGCTGTTATCATTCAAGATTTCTCATGCAGTCAACTTGTTAATTATTGAAATTCATATAGTGCTAATAGTGATAGTATCAAAGTGTTGTTTTTCATTTTGTGTTTTGTTATAATATCTACATACTATACACATATAGTCAATGTCCTTCATAATTTGCATTTTGCTTTGAATTTGAAAAATGTTGATGTTGCAAAGAAAACACATGATATGTGAACAAGTGGGAAAGAGGAGGATCATGTGTAATATCTGTGATAACCGGAAGTGGTCCTGCAGTGAAGTACAATGCTGCTACTACTACTACAAAGTTCCATGCTAAGCATGGCTTTTCGCTTTTGTTCAGTAAAACAGACGAATTACAGGCCAATTTCCAGTCTTGTTACCTTTCAATTACATTGTACATCCCCCTTAGGCAGTTACGTACTCACAAAAAATCCCCTAACTTAAGATTAACTTAATAAATTTTCCACTCCTGTCATGGGCCATATTGTAATAATAGTGTATAAAGTACTAGTAGAATTCAGGGAAAAGGGCATGGAAATTTATAATTTTTCTTCTATTCATTTGGTGAGAAAGTTCAACATTTTACCCCATATGGGTTAATAAATATGTCTAACCATACAAGGTTGTAAAATGAGTTTTTTAGTATATGTTGTTTATTTCAGATTTATGCACTTTGATTTGAAAATTAATTTAAAGGTGAACTAAAGTAAAATTATGAAGAAAGCAAGTGTTGCAATAAGATCTCTGTGGAAAGTTTTCATTTCTAGATAGGAGGTTGGCTAGCTTATAAGTGAACCTCCTAAGTTAATTACCCCGTGGAATGTTCTAATAGTAACTTTTTATTAATTTACTCAAGAGGTTTTATTGCAACACTTGCATGATTTTATTCATGGTGTCAGTTCCATTTCAAATTAATAAATACTTAGTATACATAGAATTTGAATTAGTAAGACTTAGAATTAGTATACATGCATTTGAATCAGCTTAAGGCGGGATCACACGCGTCGGTGGGTGGTTGGTGACGAATAATGTTTTTCCGAGCTTTTGAAACAGGTGTTGGG
>JAQFZQ010003042.1:0-11829 GCA_034696005.1 Glomeris marginata | reverse complement strand
TGACCACACTGGTGTGTACTCGCGCATGCGCAATGCGTGGCTGAGGGGCAGGCAGCTTCCTGCCCACAGCCACTAGTTGAGCGAGCGCCATCTGGCCGCCAATATATGAAACTATACGAAATCAACTAAGATACCACGGCCCATATGTTTCTAAAATGTTTAACGTTGTTATATTATTATTTTTTGCAGTATTGACGTGTTTGGTTACTGGATTAGCGCCTCCATATTATGGGACAGACAGAGCATCGATGCAATTTGAATTGCCACCGCTGCATTTTGGTTTTGGAGAACTTGAACCATATATAGAAGCAGCTACTGTGCAATTGCATTACCTGGGCCATCATGCAAAATACACTGAAAATATGAACAACGCCCTCAAAGAATGGAGAAAAAAGGCACAATAAATTAAACTGTTATGGATGACTTTAATGATTAAATATATTTAAGGGCGCATTTAAATTAAACGCATATTTTCTAAAGCTATATATAATTATAAATAATGTCAAATAATGTATAATAAAAAGCCTTTACAATTAATTTTGCACCTATTTGTACAGGTTATGTGGTCACATATTTGCAACAAATAAATCATTATCTATATTTGAATTACAAAATTACCATTATAAATATAAAACTCAAACTTTAGAAATAAAAATAAAAAACAAAACATTTTAATTAAATGCTCCTTTTCTGCTCCTCACAGGATAAACAAGCATCTCGAGTTTCCATTGTAGAAGTCCTTCGAAATTTAACAATTGTCCCTGAAACTTGGAGGGAAACTTTGAGAAATCATGGTGGAGGGTTGGTACACATACACAATTATATTAAAAAATATATTAATTTTACAACCTTAATTTGGATCTAATATACATAAATATTTTGTGCATTTAATCCTATTAAATAGCTTTGTCAATCACAATTTCTACTGGTCCGGTCTGTCACCCAATACGCAAGGAAAAGAGCGAAGACCCACCGGAGATCTGCTGGCAGACATTGTAAAACAATGGAAAAGTTATGACAATTTCAAGGAAGAGTTCACCAAAAAGGCTGTTGGTCTATTTGGATCCGGTAAAATAATTTCTTTAAGGGTATATTGGCAATGTACCAAATTGAAATAAGTGTTATAAATGTACGTGTATTGGTAATTTATCAGGTTACGTTTGGCTTTGCCGGAACATAACATTGGAAAAGTCCAGCAATGACTTGTCAATATTGTCTACTGCTAACCAAGATTCACCTTTAAGTTTGGGACTTGTACCAATGTTGGTCATCGATGTGTGGGAACATGCTTATTATCTGAAATACCGTAATCTACGTGTCCAATATGTAGACAGTTGGTGGATGTTGGTTGATTGGGATCATGTGGTGCATTTGGATTTGTGGTGGAAGGGGATCAAACTGCATGATGAACTGTGATATACAATTGTTTGTATCTGGAATATCCCGAAATATTCATGTCCCTAATGCACATGTGCAGTATGTATTATTACTCTAAAAATTGATTAATCCATGAAATATAACTAACTTTTTGATAATGCCCAACATGGGAGTTTACATTCAGTCACCCCATTGAAATACATACCTAATTCACGTTTATTTCTACATCGCTTTTTACATTCCGAGATAAATTCGGTTTTCAATAATAACCCTTTACAAACTATGCTTATAAATGCATGGTGTAATTTATAAAATATATTATATGAACAAAGTATATTTACTAAACAACTTGGGTGGAGTTGCTGCTCCGTTCCGTTGTCGGTTTACTGTGATTCTCAATGGTCCTCAGGATCCATTCGGTATTGATGGACACTTTGTCGTACAATCGCGGCTGCTTGGCCAAACCGCAACCTATCCTCCAGTTCACCACACCGATTAAATTCCATGTACCATTCCTCTCGCACAGCAATGGGCTGCCAGTTTGATCTTCACCCTGATATTGTAGAATGAACAAATTTTGTAAAACATTTGCATTTATACCATGGAAAATATTAAAGAAAACTGTGTTGTTATGGGTACGTACTGAAAAATGAGTGTCATAGGCTCCATTTATTTACATGCACACAATACAGTTTTATATACCAATGTGTCTACTAAACTTTCATTTCAAAATTCCAGTATATTTCCAGTATTATCAAAGGATATTTATAACTTTTTCCAGGACACAAAATATACATAAATTGAAAATAGTTACATAAACTATATTAATCCCTTAAAAACTGATGAATAAGTGGAATGAACCATCGAATTTCAAAAGTCTTAATTGGTATTTTGTTCCAAGCAAATTAAAATAGAAACACAGAAATAAATAAACAAAATTATGTAAAGTGTCAAAAATTATAAATTTTCCAAGATTAAGAAAAAAAATTCCAGTATATTTCCAGGATTTCAAGAACAAAATTCCAGTATATATTACTCATGTACTTACTCTGCAGTCGTTCATTTGTCCATATGGATCAGTGGTGCAAAATACATGCATTTTGCCGATGGGCCATCGCCAAACGCACTCTTCGGTTTCCGTCAACACCACGGAAGTCTCCCTCAGTTGATTTTCTAAAATACATTGCAACATTTCAAACCACTGAGCAACATCCTGGTTAATGTACAAAATGCTAAGGTGTTAAACAGACTTACTCGTAATATCCCATCCTAGCGTAACGCACTTCTTGCCGTTAATGAACGATTCATCGGTTAACGGGATGCAAGCCGGCCTCACAAAATCAGTTAATTTAACTGGTTTCTCAAGTTTAACCAGAACTAAATCACTGCCTTTAATGGGCGAATGCACTTTGTTGATGACCCTTCGTCTCTGCTGGTACGGCGAATCGGAACCAAGCCGCACGGTCCCTAACCTTGCCGTCCATCGGCCACCCGGAAGCCTTTTCATAGATTGCCATATAAAGTATTACATTCTTAAATTCGTAATCAATAAACATGTTGTCAGAAATAGAATTGATACGATATATACCCTTGAAAGCAAGTAGCTGTAGTAATAAGCCATTGTTCGGCTATCAGTGTCGCGTCGCAGGAATGTAAGCCGTTGTTGTAGAGCATGGTATGCCATGGCCAATCTCCATGATTTGGCAATGAAATCACTTTAGTGTGATCGGTATGTACAATCAATTTCAATGGGGTTTTAGCTGGTCTTGTGCCACATTCTATTCATAGAACAATATTTAAGCATTCACGTATGCCATATACCAACAATATAAACACAAAATAACACTCGGTTACCAAAATTTGAGCATCCCACGTAAATAACTTGTTTGGATTCACAAGGAGATTCTAGAAATCTAACATAATATACCAAATTCAACATCTTATAATAATTGTAATTATTATTAATTGTTATTTGGTAACATTTTGATGGGTAACTTACGTAACTCTCCACGAATAAGGATTTCTAATGTGAAAGTAGTTTCCAAGACCTTCTGGATCAGGTCGTACTTCGACAAAATCTACATTTCTGCAATATTAACCCGAAATTTATAATGGATAATGCCATATAATTAATATAGTATAGAGTGGTATTGAAAATGTTATCGTACTTGTAACCGAGAAGTTGGCAAGCAGAGATGCCAACATTTCTGAGCACAACTTCTTTTCTTCTTTCTGATGTCACTCTGTTCAATGTCTCAGCACAAATTTTCCCAACTGATCCCTTGTCTCCCAAAAACACAAAGCCTTCTTTATTGTAAGGAGCTATTTCATTGGCTTCCGCTAAACTTGCCGCTACGGTAACTGGAAATAAGGCCATGCAACCAATTAAAAATTGTACACTGCTATTAATTACTGTGAAATGAAATTACAGATTAATATATTGATGCCTCAGCTGTGTTTCCCTTTTATAACTAAGCATTAGAAACGAGTGAATCAAAATTAAAATCATATTTACCACAGTTTCTCTCATCGGCACCGTTCACGCAATCCGCACGTCCGTCGCATCGCTTCGTATTATTCACACACTGGCTTCTTCCGCAATAAAACTGATCCATGGAACACCAGCCTAATGATATTTATGTTTTGCATTTACATTCGTTAATTATTACAGTAATATTCGTTGTAGAAATTGGGAACAAAATGCTCACTGCACTGCTTTTCATCCGATGAATCCGCGCAATCAAGTACGCCGTCACACATCAGATATTCCTTTCCTCTGGTGTGAAGTTCATGAACACAATCTGAACAATAAGCACAATAATTAATAATGGAAACTGTTATTCTACATATATTAATTGGTAGTAATACTTACTTGGAGATTTTACGCAGTGAATGTTGGAAGTTTCTTCCGGGAAGTTATCGCAAGCAAAAAGATAGAAAAGGGGCTCGGGGATGAAAAAGTTGCACTTTTCCAAGAAACCTATTGTAAGAATATAATGTACATCAAATGCTTGTAGGCATACAAATAAGTACTGTATTTCCTGGGTTGTTCAGAAGTCGAGAAACAATTGTACAACAATATTTACAAAAACATAAAAATAAATAAATAATTTTAATGTAAACTTTTGCTCGACTTTTGAATTGCCTTGTAAATTTAATAATATTTACCATGACAAAGATTTCTACATGGCAAAATCAACTGGTTGTTGCTGCATACTGGTTGTAATAGGTGACACATGAAATAGTAAGCAAACTCATAACAGTCAGAGTCCAGAGTACCTCTAAAACAATCCAAAATTTGTGTATAAATATTTAGAACAATGATTAACATGGAATATGCTGCATATACAAAACTAAATGCAGTTTGCTAAAAGTTACCTTATAACATGGAAGAAAGCATCAGCTTCAGCTGCACTCAAATGTCCCAAAAGATTTGGATAAGAAGTTAGATTATGAGGTAAACCGGAGCATACTCCTAATTCCACCGGAACACACTTCCTCTGCACCGGTGTCACAAGACCCAATATCCCAACTTGTTGTGCCTGGTTCCTTGCTATTGGTGCAACTGTAGTTTCCTGCAGGCTATCTGGAATATCTGCCAAAGCTTGATCTGGTCTGGCAACATCCACAACCGATGAAGACCCTTCCGGGTTCACCTGTGACGTATTGACCAACTGTTGGGAAATTGGCATTTCTGAAACACCCGCAAGGACTTCATCTTTTGGGTTCGGTTCCTCCCTCTGTGAGAAGTCATCGATCATTGGTGGAAGCATATCTGGGATCTGCTCTGGAGGCTTCACCGTTGACCGGTGTCTATGCCGGTGTCTCCTAATATGAGCCATCGTTGTAACTTCTTCATTGATTATTTCTTCTGTGGGATTGGGGCTTAAAATATCTACTGGAATTGGAACAGGGATAGGAGTAGTTGATAGTTGAGTAGTGTCTTGTATTGTAGTGGTTGTGGTTTCATTGATTTCGGGGATTTGCGGAGGAGGTACTTCGATGACCGTGTGGGTTTCAGAGCCGTGTGGGCTTTCACCGGTTTCTTCTGGAATTTCGGTTATTGGAGTTACACTAGAAACTTGTGTGATGGTCAATTTTGTAGTTGTGTTTTCCATATTGGATGGTTGGGAAATAGTAGTGTTGGTCTTTTGTCTTTTCAAGTTGTTCCTGTTCCGCCGTGGCTGCAGCATCACCACTTGATGAACAGTGGCATCTGGTTGTTCCACTCCACCAGAGTCATGACCTGATCTACGTTCTTAACATGAACAAAAGTAATAAGATGATTAATCTTTAAAATCATTATTAAGATCCAGGAAGTGTCAATAATATCGATTATGTACCATGTATTTCAATGGAGTCTGGGTCCACCTCAATGCCACTCATCACCTCTGAACTGTCATGAAGTACCTCATTGGCCACAATGAGGTAAACATCACCAGCATCAACATGTACTTTTGATGAATCAATACGAAGATTGAAACGTATCTTCAAATTGTTCGGATTATCGACGTTGATGCTACATAAATACAAAAAAATAAACAAATTATAAAACGCAACTTTTATATACACATAAATATTTACATGTTTATGTAATATAATATACTGAGGACATTGCAACACTTACGGATCAATGGCTAATATCTTCGATCCTAAATAAGCTTTTCGCAGAACACTGTTGTTGAAAATACTGTCCAGCTGTTTAAATAAGAAACAAAATATTGATAGAATAAGCATATCAGTAATATGGCTGATATCGCAATTTATATACTGTGAAAATAATGATTATTACTCACTTTCCTCTTGTAATTCTTGGCTCGATTTCGAAATTCTGGAGAAAATGGATCTGACAAATCTGTAGTGTAATTGTCACCAGCAATCACATGAAACACACCTCGAAATTCAGTTCCTGAATTAAATCCCACAATTACTACATTTATCCCAACACATTTTTGAAATTCCCATAGAAAACTATTTTTCTAGATGTCAATTCATTCAATCTCACCTCTGTTGCTTTCTCCATTCTCCAATATCCTAACTGTAAAAAATGGGATCGATTAAAGTCGATTTTTCTTTATGTAATTACCAAAATGCAAATGAAAAAAAAAATGCTATAAGTTTAATTCCCAACAGCTTTTAAACAGTGACATTTGCATTTCCTGCGGCAATTGAAAGTTTTGTACGCAAACAATTTGAGTAAAAACTTGGTAAAAACAAGAAAAACAATGTAAAAACCAAAATGGATCACAAAATGTGAAGCTTGAATGAAAAAGAAAGTTAAACATTTCCAAACCGGTTTTAGGGACGATACGTGCAAAAAAGGGGGCGCCCTGGTGGTGACTGTGTGCATTACTGGATGCATCACAGTTGTCACTTTGAAAATCTGCAATAAATGTATGGCTGAGGTTAGAGTTGAGATATAAATTGCATGAGGCAGACATGATTCCGTGCTATAATTTGGTCGCAGGTTCGTTTTTGGACGAGCTTTATATTTTGTGCGAAATATTCTGAAATATGTGCAGGATATTCTGATTTGATTACATTTGGGAAATCATGAAAAATCAGGTGTTGCAGTCACAGAGCTCAGATTTTTCATGCTGGTTTAGTGGTGGGCTATGCACATATCGTGATCATTTTTCCCCCGCTATTTAGTGTGGTTATGTTATTTTGGAATGAAATTCAAAAGACGAATATGGTATATCCTTTACCGTGACAGCTGGGTCGATTATGAGTAAAGATTCGGAATCCTGGAGTATTTGCAATAAGACTGTGTAGTTTTTAAGCACATTGAGGCACTCCAAAGCCCTGTTTTGCGCCCTTAAACCAAGACAGCTAAACGCAACAAAGTTTCACTTTCGATGCCTCCACTAAAAGTCGAAAATCTCCTAAACCGTGACAGATTTTTGAAATTCCGAAGACAGATTTGGAATCCTGGGAATATTTACAATAAGACTGTGTGGTTTTTAAGCAGATTGAGGCACTCCAAAGCCCTGTTTTGCGCCCCTAAACCATGACAGCTAAACGCAACAAAGTTTCACTTTGGATGCCTCCACTAAAAGTCGAAAATCTCCTAAACAGTGACAGATTTTTTTCAATTCCGAAGACAGATTTGGAATCTAAAGCTCGCCCAAAAACGAACCTGCAACCAAATTATAGTACGGAATCATGTCTGCCTTTGCGCAGTCACCACCAGGGCGCCCGCTTTTTGCACGTATCGTCCCTAAAACCGGTTTGTGATGTTCCACCTTAAGAAAAACGTGTGAAAAATATATGTTTGAATTCAGTAAAAAAATATGTTTCAACTTTCCTGTTGACACATCAAACTGAAACCCTAAAATCACGTGAAATATTAAAAAATGACAAGAAATACATGTCAAAATGGTGAAAACCTGTATCTGTCACAAGTGAAAGTTTGTTAACTTTCAAATTTCATTTCACAATGTAGTATTGAAAAATATATATGAAAAATACCATAACTACAAACCGTTTAGAGTAAAAATCTGGTGGAATGAATATCCGTATCTAATCATTCGTTACTGGAGAATAATCACAGTGTAACAGAAAAAAATAGAAGAAAAAATGGGATGACATTTTAGCTAAGTCACCACTCATCACTATATAGTGCATCTAATGCACTTTGCAATTTGAACACCAATTCAAAGAATGCATATTAGAGTAGGTAGTGACATAACACTTACAGCCTAAGTAGACTCCAGCAGCGACTCCAAGAAGAACTGACACAATGGCTGTTGCAAGACAAAGACATAGTTTTCTTGGGCATTTATCTCTGGACTTTGAGGCTTTTTTCGATGTGTTATATCGATTTTCTGGGAATAAGTGATGCCCATGCAAATGTGATAGCTCTGAACAGGGATATGAATATTTACGTTCCTCCTGTAAAAGTAAAAAAGACAACAAACAATTAGTATATTAATAAAATAAATGAGAAAAGAATGCATGGATTATTTTTTATTAAAGTTGCCTGAAAATGCCACCAGTAGGGCGCCACTAAAAGTATGTGTTAGTATAATCATACACTCTTGGTATAATGGATTATATATCTATCTATAAATTATGTCACATATTTCATTAATTTCATTATTATTACCCCACCTTGCCACACTTTAACCTAAATGTTTCATGAAATCTCATTCCCATGATGCACCAGAATAATGATTTACAATAAAACCTGTCCATGATGGAATCTGTCTATGCTGGAAAGCAGTCTAATTGGTGGAAAATGTGAATATTTGCACAATTCAGCCATTACACTATTCCATTATAATCACCAAAAGTAAATATAGGAAATACATTGTGTAACTATGTATAGGCCTAACAGCTTTGGAAATTTTCTATACATAAATTAAAAATTGTGCAATTTTCTTTACATGTGAATGTGCTCATTTTGCATTTTTACTTCAGAATAAAATAACTTTTGTAAACATTAACTTGTATAAGTAGGCAAATGTAGGTCTGGAAATTTTTAAATTAATTTTTATCCCCTTTTAGTACCATTATAATTACTTTTAAAATCTAATGGAAATACATTTTATTTTGTGGAAGAAAAATAATTGTCATGATGTTATCTTTCAGGTAGAGAAGTATGTATATAGCAGGTGCTTCCTTATTCACTTTTTAAATTTTATAACAGTGATTTTTGCCAGAGATTTTAGGGACATCATATTTTCATGCAGGCTGAGCCCATAATAGATAAAAATAAAAATGGCTGACACCCAAATCGTGAACAATCAAAAATTCACGCTCAGTGAGCATCAAATTTAAGTTTTTTAATGAAGTAAACACACATATCAAGTCTATCTAAATTCAATTAGGCTACTACAGTCTCTGGTTATTACAAAACACTGACTGTGCACTATATTTTGTCAACCCATAGCAAATGCAATCTATTTTCGCTTATCAACAGACACCTTTAATTTGCACCGTTTTTATTATTAATTGCAATTTAGTTTCCTTCGCAAATGCTGACTCATGTCTCTAATAATCAATGTTACTAAACTTATGGCATGCCAGAAGCCAATGAACAGTTCAGTACCTATTTTACACGATTATTTGTAAAAATATTTTTACAAATTTTTAATTTTTAATCACCCGTATGAATAAAGTGTAAAATATAAGAGTGTAACAGAAGTGCTTGCCCACGCTCCAGTTTTCATAGCATTTCAATTGTTTCCACTTTCATGACTTGCAGGATAATTTTTATGCAGATATTTCAGGAACAACACATTTTCTTCACACATAAAAAATCCAATTTAAATTTATAAGAATAAATAAACTTACAAGAATTATATGCATAATTAATGTCCATTAATATTTATTAGTGTAATAAAAGCTCTTGTTAAAACTTATTACACAGTTCTTTGTATAAAAACATATCATTTATAAAATAAATTATTAATTTACATATACAATAAGAAAATATAAACAAAATGAAAGACAAATTGAAATATTTTACAGCATTTATTGAATTAGATAAATTGTACAAAATTTGTAAAATATTCCCTATAGAAATATGTGAGAATATAACTTTTAAAATGCAGTTATTGAGTCATAAAGATTCATTGATTTTCAATTACAGTCTGTTTTTACAGTGGTTTTTGTATGTAAATATTGAGGTTTTAGATGGCCATGGTCTATAACAGTGTATAGGAAGTTTTCAAGAATAATAAAAGCCCCAGTCATCTATTTTCACACAAAACTAAAATTGAACAAAAAACAGCTTTGTTAGCTCTAATGAAATTAAGTCACATGTACCGAGTGAAGCAAATCGGCTTTTGCAGTCAACATAATCTGCAAAAACGCTTCTAATTATATATGGAGCATTTCTTTTCATGTACTTTTCGTGTAAACTGTAAACCTTAAGTCTTCACATATATTACCTTTTGGAACATACATACATGAACAAAAGGACTATACTATCATCATCATCACAACAGAGTTAGATTTTCAAAAGAAGTGCATGCACAAGCAGGTTTTCCTTCATTATATTGCAAAGTAATTTTGGAGGCAACAACCTAACTTGAAATTGAAAAATATCCAATGAAACACAAATTTTACAACTTTTATGTCATTTAATTTTTAAACTTGGAAATAAATTTCCAGTGAAATAAGGTGTAGGAGTATAATTACACTGACATCAATAAATTACAACTTGGTTTTATTCCAACTTGGTTTTTGGGGTCAAATAATTGTTATTACAACAGAGGAATAATATAAATTAAACTATAAAGCCCAAAATGTAAATAAAATATAAATAAACCATGATTTTCTTTTACTACAAAGTGGATTTTTTTTACAGTCAACTTCCTTACAGTCATTTCCCCTTACAGTCAACTATAGTCCAAACACTATTGATTTTAGTACAAGACTCCTAATGTTATAATGCATTACAATAATCTCCCTTACAGGCAATATTGCCTTTTAGTCAACTATTTATTTACTCCTTACAGTGTATAATTCTTTCTTACAGTCAACTTGCTTAGCATTTCACAAAAGATATGATTCACAACAAGTTCAATATCCATTTTAAATCTTTTTTCAAGTTGTTGTCATTCATTTATTACCTCGTATAAAGTCACCTTATTGGTAAACTTAGTCACATACGGTTACAGTCAACTTCCTTTACAGTCAAACAAAATTTTGACCCCCCCAAGAGTTGACAGCAAATTAAAAAATCCACTTTATTCTGATTTTGTACTGTATATAGGTATACAAAACTTTTTTTATTTAATTTCTTCATACTTTTTGTACAAATAAAATTACCAATTGAAATTGCAAAGTAGGTATAAGATGATAAATGATTTTTGTAAAGTATGTAGGGATGTTTTTCACGTTTATTCACGTATGTACTTATTTTTTTCTTCTCGAAAAATGTGTATATGGAAGAGATTTTTATTGTTTATTGGCGTGCCACGGTGCCACCAGGCTTATATGAGCAAATGAGAGCGTTTTTCTTCGCTTGCTTGCCTCAAAGAATAAGCAGATCATTTTAGCTTAAATACCGCATAGAACTAGAATTTCAAAACAAAAAAAATCTTGGTTAAGAAGACGATGACTAAATGTGCGGAAAAATCTCAAGCCAGTGAATCCGCAAATCGAGGTGCAATGGTGGGTGATTGCGCAATGCCCAAACGCACAATTGCCAATGTGTGTCACATGCTATTATACATTCAAACCCTAACATGCACAATTAACACCTTTTCAATCAAATTACAAAAAAACTAAACAAAACAAAAAAAGACTAGTTATATCCCAAATCAGGTAATAGGTTCTGGCTTATTAAATTGATCCTAATCAAAATATTTTGAACTGAAATATTAGCATTATTAAATAAATAAATAAACAAACAAACAAATAAACAAATAAATAAGTCAATATGTAAGTAAGTAAATAAGTAAGTAAATAAGTACAAGTAAGTAAGTAAGTAAATAAGTA
>JAQFZQ010003041.1:0-11833 GCA_034696005.1 Glomeris marginata | reverse complement strand
TCCAAAAAGTATCCGACTTTATTTTATTTCTCAATTAGCAATTACAACTTGATCGTGACACTTGGCAGAGGGTTAGAAGGGACATTCAGGAGTATGTGTGTTATTTTACGACTCGGCAACTCGTGCGGTTGCATCAGTGGAAGACATATGGTGCTGCTGTCCAACACATGTTCGGCGGATTCTTGTTTGCTCAAAATGGCGGAGCAATTAGTCCAACAGCACTGTAAAATTTTGCCAGAAACTTGGAAATTGACAAACGGAAACAATCCGTAAAATTCAGCGTGCTTTTGGTGACGATGCCATGGGGGTCACTCAAATTATTCAAATTATTGAAAAGTTTAATGATTTTTTGGACAGACTAAGAATCCGCCGAACATGTGTTGGACAGCAGCACCATATGTCTTCCACTGATGCAACCGTATGTGTTGCCGAGTTGTAAAAAAAACGCACGTACTCCTGAATGTCCCTTCTAACCCTCTGCCAAGTGTCCCGACCAAGTTGTAATTGCTAATTGAGAAATAAAATAAAGTCGGATACTTTTTGGACAGCCCTCGTATGTGATGTCTACCTGGACATTTTGGATACTTGAATACCAAACCCAAGTATTCTAAACTGTATCTGTGAAATAAGAACTGATGTGCAATGTATTGTAAAGCTTTACATTGCGCTTTGTGTTATCATCGCGTGTCGATCATCATTCACGCATCAACGTTGGCACCTTCTATTCATCTGTTGTGAGAAACCTAACAAGTGTCTGCATATCCAGTACTTCTTAACTGTTCCCAGCTGCTGATGAATCAACATTTATGATTACCAATCAACCAGAACCATCCACTGAGTATGTGATACCACAATGTGCCACGCGTCATCCTATCGTTTAAATTCGGTGCCTGTCGCATATTCCTTATTTCATAATTTTAAATCACTGACTATTCAATTTTGAGTGAATTCATATGAAATATACACATGAACACAATATACAGTATAATTCCTAGCGCAATATGTTAAGAAATGTAACGTAACCATTTTGAAAATCACACGCAAGCACGCATGTATTCTCTCAAAATGTAATTCAAATGTACCCTAATACTATATTCTTACGCAATAAATGAATTTTCATGCATAGATCAAATATTATTAACTATTATCCAAATTTTCCGGTTTATGCAATACGGATATTGGTTAATGATGATTTTAATAATTTGAACTAACTTCATAGTGTAATTGCAATATAGAATTGATTAAAACAAACATTCGGTTTGCATGCATAAGCAATAAAGCTGCACAACTGATAGCGTCACTGTTCACATCACGAAATGCAAACAGTACATATTGTAACGTACATAATGATGTCATGCAAAATATGGTATGAAGTTGAATGTAATATAATCGAATATCAATGTTTAAAGGAGACCTGACAGCGAAAAATTGGGCATTTTAAATCGGGTTTAAAATGCATGGAATGTCTTTCTAACACGATAATTAAGCACTGTGAAAAGTTTCAGAATTTTTTACCCAGTAGTTTTTTAGCTACGATTAGTTGAAATACAGGCGATCGAGTTGACAGCCAGTAGGTAGATGCGAAACCGGAACCTGCTTCTCGTCAAATTTTGACAGATATTGTGTGCGGTCTGTACCAGTAATAGCTGCTTCCGGTCAGCGTATTTACAAAATGTAAGGATCCGTTATACACGGGGCATCGCCTACATGTCGTAATACCCAAGGTCGTCTGTAAATACGCACGAGTGCAGCAAACAAAAATGGCGGGCGACGCAACGGACGCAAAACGCGTTTCCCGCGATCGGCGGGAATTCCACGCAGGCGTTCCATCCTGTGACGTCATCGACGCCATCTTCAAAACCGCGCATTTTCGAACGCTTAAACTTCGACTTGCGATTTCTCGACTAATAAACGTTTTAAAATTAATCTAAATGAACTCGTAGTTCTATTTTTCGATATTCTAGCCCAATTTAGCGTTAAAATGGGACCTTACAAAATGGTGTCAGGTCTCCTTTAATATGCCTTGAAAGCATATATTAAAATATGGGATTAAAATGAAATTATTTTGGTTTAACTATAGTGAGTTTGCGCTCAAGGTTGCAGAAAATGCTCCACACGGCATACGAATAAATCTAAAAATTTAATCAAACTTTTTCGTATCAATTCACAAGATCATTTGGGAATAAGGTAAGACTCTTTGTGAGTCTTGTCACTTATTTTTTCAAACAGTATAACATTAGATTTCATGATCCTTTGTAATGAAACACTGCAACCTTAAATGTGGACTCACTATTGATAAATAATTTTTCAGCTGAATTTTAGTCAAATGATACAGTAATGCAAATACTTCTTCCTTAAGAGTGAAATATGAGTATAACACATGACCTTGAACGCAATATTAAAGGTTATCCTACTAAAAAAAAATAAAATTTTAATCATCCAGTCATAAGTTAATTATTGTACAAATGAAACTCATTCGGATCAAATACCTCAATTTTGCACTCTGCTGAGTAATGTGAGCAAGTTCATTTGATTTCAAACCATGATTCAGCTCTTTTCTAACTAGTCCTGTGTCCTTCACATGAATGTACTAATTAAATAGATATACTCATTTAAAGTTTATTAAAAACTCTGGCTGCAGCGGCAATGTTTAATGTACACATATATTCATTTACTTCATGGTGAATAGGTAATTATGTAATCAACTATTCATTTGAAGCAGCACTAAATTTATAATATAAAATATATAGTTAGGAAAAAAACTTTAAATAACTTAATTATATTAATACTAGCCGTAACCCGTCAAAAATTGACGGAAAATGCGCATTGCAGAATTTGTTTATAACAAAAAAGTAATGTGTCCCACAACATCTTGTAGTTCAAAATTTGTGGTAACTGTTTTGCACTTGACGTTGCCCTTGCTCAGTTAAGAAACACAAAACCTAACTTCAACCGGGAGTGTTAGGTGTGTGGAGTCCTAACAGAAACTGGATTAAGTGAAGCAGGAGGACTTCGTTCACAGTAGTCCTGCAGTAGTTTAAATGCTTCACCGATTGCAGCGACAAATGAAAATTTGTGTAAATGACACAGGAGGTAATAATGTACAATCATTTGTTGTGAAGGGTATGGGCAGCAGCCGTAATCACCGATTATTGTGGTTTGAATTCAACTTGTGTATGACAAACAATAATGTATTGAATGACGTGGAAAACACGAATGTCTATTTTGTAAAAATTGCTTTATATACCACATTTTTTGTGTACATCTGGTGTGAATGTTTGACCAGCTTCCCTTGTTCCCTTCCATCAATAATTTTGATTTTGACAGCGTCTGATCGTCGTACTCTGGACATAGCCACATACAGTTGACCATGGCCAAATACAGGTTCAAGCAGGTATATGCCAATTTTTTCAAAAGTTTGCCCTTGAGATTTATTGATAGTCATTGCAAATGCCAGTTTGATTGGAAATTGCCGTCGTTTCAAGACAAAAGGAAGGTCTGTATCAGCTGTAGCCAAGTCCATTTGTGGAATAAAGACAGTCTGCTGTTGTGCTGTTCCTGTCAATACTTGTGCAATAATCAAATTAGGTTTCATTGTTGTTACACGTAAACGTGTGCCGTTGCAAAGACCACGTTTAGGGTTTAAATTTCGCAGCAGCATGATTATACTCCCGATCTTTAGGTTCAACTTGTGGACAGCCATTTCAGATGGGGTTAACCCATTCAAAAATTTCACAGGGTGATTGTCCCTATCGTTATTGTCACAATCGTCAATGTAATCAGTGCTTAGGTACGTCACTTTATTGCCGTCTAATACATTTAGAACTTGATCGTTGATTTCATCAAAATGATTATTTTTGGGGCAAAGTATCACAATGTTACAGAAATGTGCAGTGTCATTAGCACTTAAGCCTACACCAAAATTTTTTGAACTAACGAACCTCAACAGATCATATTTTCGGGAATTTCTATAATGTCCGCAGGCAACCCTTGGTCGTTTGTAAGTTCACCGTTTCCTATCTTTATCAGCCAATCACTGAATGCCTGATCATCGGATCGAACATTATTGGTCAATGTCAATATTTCGAATTTGTCCTAGAGGTTATTAAATTTGATACTGGCTTCTACAATAGCGGATGTGCTTGCATGTGGTACAACAGGTAAGGTTTGTCTGAAATCTCCACCAAGGCGAAGAACTTTACCACCAAAGGGTTTATTTTTTTGCATGATCTTCTGAAGAAGTCTGTTAATGCATGCAATTGAGTTATTCGGAGCCATTGTGGCTTCATCCAAAATAAGAATTTTGGCTTTCCGAATAAGGTCGGCCTCCAAAGAGTTCATTCTGATTGATGAGACGGATGTTTGTAATACAGGAACTGGTATTTTGAATTGAGAGTGATAAGTTCTGCCGCCTTCAAGAAGATTGGCAGCGATGCCTGTTGAAGCTGTTGGTAGTGCAATGTTTCCTTCTCCTCGTATGGTACTGAGCAGCAATTTGTATAAATATGTTTTTCCACTGCCTCCTGGGCCATCAAGGAAAAAGCATCTGCTTTCCATGCTGTCATCTTTAGCTGCAATTACGATTTTATCATATGCTGTTTTCTGTTGGGTATTCAAAGTAGTTAGCATGCTTGAAGTGTTTTGTTTTTCCTGCTGAGTGTTGTACCAGTTTGTAGGAGCAATTTCAATGTTGGCTGGAGGTCTGGGCAGCCCAAAGTCACAACAATTTTTACCATGAATAATAAAGACAGCTTGTATTTGTTGTAGAGCAATGTTCTCACAATGGGCGCAATCGTCTGTATGACCATTGTGCTGCTTTGCAAAGTCGTCACAAAGATGTTTCTTGTACTTTGCAAAACGTTCGGGCACATTTGGTGGCACGGCAAGGACACAAATATACGGAAAAAGGTCTCGCATTTGCCTCGGCATTTGCTCCCCCACTGCCTCAGATAATGTATCATCCCAAGTTGTTTCACTGTTCAACAGCCCTCGCTTTAGGGCTGCTACCTTGAAAGATTTGTATAATACACCATCAAGTGTTTTCAAGTAATCAAAAGACGTTGGCCCTGGGATATGCAGCAACAGAAGGCGCAAGCAGAATCTTTCGGTGTCTGCGCCTATACTTAAGAGTACATACGCCCAATAGCTGTTTCTGCGCCTCTTTGTCGAGGTTTCCATTTACGGCTTTTGCTGTCAAAAACATAATGCTGTGGAATATCAGCATACAAACAATTACGTGCTACTTCATCTTCCTGATTCAATTTAAACCATGCAGTTAGGTTGGTATCACGTGTAGCTTCTCTTTCTGCTACAGCTTTCATATTATGTTTTGTGAAATAAACATTTTGCTGATCAGGAAGATGAACTTAAAGACGCACGATTGTGTGAGATTGTTTATGCATCTTGAAAGCAAAAAGTCTCCATGCTGCTTCGGGAGCACTCACATACCTTGAATCCATAAACGTTCGAATTTCATCACGATTCAAGATGTTGTGCTCTTCAATTACTACATTAGCACAATCATGACCTTTATACACATACTTGAAGAGGTATTTTACACTCTTTACTGAGGCACAACTTTCCACGTTTAAATGGCAGTTAAATTTCAAAATTAAATATGGGTTGTATGGAACAACCCAGGAGTTATCAATAGTGTTTCCATTAGCAGTTGTTTCCTTACCAGTGTTTCGACGGCGGTATTTGGGATAGCCATCTATGTTTGGCAATGTTTCTTCTTGAAGCATTTTTGGAAAGCCTTTAGAACATTGTCCATCTGTCATGCAGGGGGCATTAAAGTTATGGTGCCCACACGGTCCATGAATCATGTGTTTGATAACAATTGCATGTAATCTTGGGCAAGTTACAATATTCGGTATTTCTGCGGAAAAGAATTGGTCAATGGCATTGGGATCGTTTGGTTTGTCATCTGCTTTCACAATTAGGAGAATGTGGGCATGGGGGAGACCCCGTTTTTGAAATTCAAATGACATGTATACTTGCAACGGGCTAACTCTAGACTCGCGGTTTTAAAAAGGGGCCTTTTTGACAATTTTAATCCCTTCACTGCTATTGTTCAATAATTGAATAATTGCTGGCCCTTTCCCCCTTCTCTGGCCGGTCCTTTTGGGTCTGAGAGTAGGACCAGCCACAGCAATTATTTAACAATGGCAATTAAAGGATTAGAAATGTGGAAAAGTCCCCTTTTTAAAGGCCGCGAGTCCAGAGTTAGCCCGTTGCAAGTATACCTGTGCGGTTGGTGTTCCAAGTACGTGTTTGTTGCATATGTCGTCCAGTAGCTCATCTAGTTTTAATTTAAAAACTCGTGATCCTAAGTCGGGGCGAAATTCTGGTGATTGGTGTGGTTGCAAGTTATCTGTTATTTCGGACCATTTTGGATTACATGTCATTGTGATAAAATAATCTGGCTATCCGTACTTGCGAACAACGGACATAGCATCCTGGTAATTTTGTGCCATATTTCTTGGACTTCCTTGGAATGAAGAAGGAAAGATGACAGCTTTGCCTGGCAACAAACCTTGTGCTGCTGCGTCACATTGTAAATGATCCATAAGGCCGGTATATTTTTCAGTTCTTAATGGTATTTGATTTTGTCGGATATAATTGAGGCGATTGGCTTCATTTTTAACGTAAGCATCAACTAAATATTGTTGAGTGAGCTTACCGGCAGAGAGAAAAGGGTTAAACTCGTTACGGATTGGTAAATCTATAAGCATAGTACTGCAATTGTGTAACCTGTGTTCTTGGTTTTTCAGTAATTTTGCGCAATGCTGTTGGTCTATTTTGAAGAGGAATATGAATTCCCCAGCTTTGATCACCCAAAGAAAAAAAAATAGAGGGTATACTAATGGTTCTAAATTGGGAACTAAAATGTGAATCCTCTCGGTCATCATTATATTTGGATTATGATTTTGACGACAATGAATTAGTAAGTCCCTCTCAAGCAGTGGTTCGCCGTCAGCATTTTGAAAAATGGCAGCTACCTCATTGGTCCTTGCAGCATTGTACCGTCTCATATCAGATTGACGGTCTTGAACAATTGCCATGCTCACCTTACCTGGTTGAATGCCATGGAGCCCTGCATCATTCATGTTTTATTGTTCAACTTCATAAAGCATTTTGCATGCCTCAGCAAAAGGATTAAATTTAGACATGAAAGTGCTTAATTGGTGCATGAGGTGAGGATTACATTTGGAATTTTCTGCAATCATCATTCGTTGATTTGCAGCTTCATCTGGGTCCAATATACAGTTGCGCAAACTTACGTTGGTCTCCGTTTCCGGGATGCAAAGCTCCTGCTCGATGGTATATTTGTCCGTGAATTCGGAAGCAATAGGGTCCGTACCCAGGAGGCGGAGCAATATTTGCTCCCATAGAAGCAAAAACTGAAGCACTATTAATTGATCTTATGTTATCAAAAAATTTTTTGAATGTTCATGTTGCCCTTTCATCAACTGCTCAGTAACAGCGGCTGACTTTATAGCATCCAATTTCACTTTACCTTTGTGACAGCAATGGGTAAAAAGTTTGTCAGATGGACGCTCTGCGGAAAAATGATAAGCCGTGCAAAATTCTCAAATACTGTCAATGGGACCACAGTTATGAGTGTTAATATTTGTTTCATCAAAGTTCCCTACATCAAGAACGATGTGGTTTTTGTTTGGTGGATTTTTGTCAGTTGCATGTGTTTTGGCATGTTTGTTTAGAGCATCTTGGCGGTTGAATGATTTGGTACAAATTGTACATAGGAAGGACTTTTCAGTGGAGTGACATATTTCATGTGTTGTTAGAGAATATTGGCGGTTAAATGATTTGCTACAAATTTTACACACAAACGACTTTGGAGTTGAGTGGATTTTAGCATGTTTTTTTAGAGCATCTTAGCGGTTAAATGATTTGGTACAAATTGTACATAGGAAGGACTTGTCAGTGGAGTGACTTCTTGCATGTGTTGTTAGAGAATCTTGGCGTTTAAATGATTTGCTACAAATGTTACACACAAACGACTTTTGAGTTGAGTGAATTTGTGCATGTTGTTTTAGTGCATTAGCGTTACCAAAGGACTTGTTACAAATGTCGCAGCGAAATGTGCTCCTCGAATGGATTTTGCAATGTATTTCCAACGCTTTGCATTTACTGAAGGACACGTTGCATATTGGACATTGGTATTGCACATCCATACAGGTGTTTCCATGTTCAGTAATAGGTACTAATACCTCGTAATGCCCCTTATCTAATGTCCCGCTATATAAAAGAAATATACAGCGAGTTGCATGTTCATTGTATGTGCGCGGCAGACAATGAGGTGCATGTTTGAAAAACACTACTAATTTGACATTATATTGTTTCGATATGGCACACAGCTCAGGTTCACCTCCATATACACCCGAAGTACTCATGTAGTGTTTATATGATTCTGCATCATTGATACATATACCTGCACCGAGGACATTGGCTGCACTAAGAGCAGTTCCAAATCTTTCCCAGTTTTCAGCTACAAATGTTGCAGCCTCATGTCTAAGTTTCATTCCCGTATCCTCGTCAATCGTCCCAAACAGTTGGTGCGATAAAGATAGGAACAAACCATTTCCAAATGCAGGAATATAAACGATTTTATAGGATGTCAATATAATGCTTTATATTGATGTGATGTGAATAATTATATAGGTATTAAAAGATTGCAATATTAAACACAAAATGAAATTTGATATTGAAATTGCAATTATCTAGGTAAATGAAAAACTGCAATATTAAACACAAAATTGAATTTGATAATGAAATTCAAATGGAAATATTGAAATATGAATATTATATAGGAATTGAAATATGGAAATAGCAATGGCAATGAAAGTTGTATTGAAATACAAATAACACTACAATATGTGAATGTGAATATTATATATATAGGTATAATGAAAACTGAATATGAAAAGCAAAGTAGAAATTACAACACATATGAATTAAAATATGAAAATAACAAATACAGTTGTATTGAAATAAATATTAGAATGACAATTACAATTGAACTGACTATTATATATGAATTAAGAAATGAAAATGATAATTACAATTAAAGTTGTATTGAAATGAATATATAATATAGGTTTTGAATTGTGAAAACTGAAAATGGCAGATTAAAGGAAATGTAAGTGTGGTGTTGTTGCCAGGCTTGTTGACTGGTTTATGTGGTAGGTGACAATGTGGTGGGCGGGTGGGTGGGGATTAAATGCCATGACAACCAAGTAGGCCAATTGTGTCGGTGGATGACGATGTGGTGGGGGGCTTTGGTTTTGAGTCACGTGATTCACCCACCACCACCACCACCACCACTGCCACCACCACCTAGGCAAATTATATATATAGATAGTCTGTCTAGAATTTAGTTGATGGGAAACGTTCCGCCTCTTTTTCGAATTCCAGAACATTTGGAACCAATTTTGCTCTCGATCCCTTGCTCAATCCAATCACAAGGCTCGATCTATGAAATTCGAACGTTTTTCGCGAACTGTAGCCAGACAACAAACCAATGAGGATTTAGGCTGTAAAAGAATTCGAAAGAGAGGCGGGACGTTTCCCATCAACTAAATTCTAGACAGACTGTATCAATGCACGTAAACCAATGACTTGTCGTAAAATAATAATGGTAACAACAGTCTTTCACGCGCACTAACCATCTAATATAAAATATTAAAGACAAATTTAATGACAAATAAAAGGCATATTCTTGAAAAGTCTTGGTGGAAGAATGTGGGGCCAACTTGAAATAGGTTCAGTCAAACCTTGATAAGTCACTGATGGGACTTCAATCTTCCGGCGACTTAAGCGGGGTTGACGGCTTAACCATGGATTTGCAAAATGAGAGTCTACAGAGATTCGACTTTTGACTTGGAATTACTTAACCAGGATGACGACTTACCCAGGTGTCACATTATCATGGTTGGACTATTTAGTTTTATGCTTTTCAGCAAAGTAACGTCATATACGCTGGGTTTCCGATACGAATGACTCTGATTCATGGAGGTAATTCAATTGGAATGAGTTCATGTAGATCTATCTCATCATTGGATGACTACAACTTCAACAGCTGCACCTTCTATAGTGTAAACCCCTTGTGAAATATTTGAGACAAGGATCCTTCGATTGATGATATCAACGCACGTGTGACGTAAAACGCGAACAAATAACCCATGAACATTTTATAAAATACTGGGAATTGGTATTTCAAGAAAACCAGTCATTACATTATTATACCAGCTTACAATAACAATGCCACACAAGATTCAGACCTAATTCTCAAAAAGCAGACAACACAAATTATACGAGAATGCATTTTGACTTACCGTGCAGGGGCAAGTTGACCCGTAAGACCGTTGATCACGCTGTCGATGGCGCAGATAGATGTGTATCCTGGGAACAAATAGAAAAATAAATAAATACTCTGAATCATATAGTAATTCAACTTAAAAATATAACTGCGTACAAATACTAAAACAACAGACTATTGCGTTGCCTGAAATTAAATATTTCCAAAACTCCCGCAAACAAACTGCACGTGACACCCAGCAATCGGCTATGTTTCCTTTTAGGGTGTGTTGTTATATGGGACACATTATAATACCAAATGTAATATTATTCAAGTGCTACATATAACAGAATATCAGTCAATACAAGGTTTCATTTTGCGCTTGCCAACAAAGGAAGATACAACCGCAAATGGAGATGTTGATCATCACCCGGTTTTGACATTTGTATTATTACGTACATGTAAAATATTTATATAACCATTTTGTTATTTCCATGAGAAATATGTTCATATTTTTCAAAATGATAGGCCTGGCAGGGCACAGTTCAGCCAAATGTCCCGATAGCTACATTTGGCTGGAAACAGGATGTTATAACTTCAGCGTTCAAGAAAATATAACATGGTATGATGCTTATTTCACATGCTATATTGAGCTGGATGGTTATTTGGTTGAAATAGAATCCCAAGAAGAGCAAGACAACCTGAAACATCACATCGAATCCTCTATCGGTGTGATACGACTGTCGAATTGAGACCTTCACGAGTTATACGTAATAATATAAACGCATTTTTCATAGATCCAGCGGTAAAGTATTCATACTGGATCGGTGCTTCGGATATGATTACAGAAAATGAATACAGATGGATGACATCACAGCATTTAGTGACATACAACGAATGGGATAATTTTGAGCCCAATAACCTGGGTGGGAACGAGGACTGCGCTATGATTTTCAAAAGTCGCGATTATAAGTGGATGGATGCAGAATGCACCAACATTGGTAGTTGGAATCCATACATACAGAAAGCAATCTGCGAAACAGATCCAATTGGATAAATACGAATGCTGTCCAAAAAGTATCCGACTTTATTTTATTTCTCAATTAGCAATTACAACTTGATCATGACACTTGGCAGAGGGTTAGAAGGGACATTCAGGAGTACGTGTGTTTTTGTACGACTTGGCAACACGTACGGTTGCATTAGTGGAAGACATATGGTGCTGCTGTCCAACACATGTTCGGCGGATTCTTGTTTGCTTAAAATGGCGGAGCAATTAGCCCAACGGCACTGTAAAATTTTGCCAGAAACTTGGAAATGGACAAACGGAAACAATCCGTAACATTCAGCGTGCTTTTGGTGAAGATGCAATGGGGGTCACTCAAATTCTTCAAATTAATCTAAAGTTTAATAATTTTTTGGACAGACTGTTGCACCTCCCTTTCAACTCAGTTAGGGATGGGGATTGGTCCCGTTTGAATGGGACCACTCCTACGCCACCCACACTCATTA
>JAQFZQ010003040.1:0-11835 GCA_034696005.1 Glomeris marginata | reverse complement strand
GTTTCCCAGATAAAGATAATGAAAAACCCAGAGCGTTCTGAGAAGAAATTACACAAAACCTCAACATATTCCGAATGGAAAGAGAGGAAAGCCCGGAATGTTCCAAGTGGGAAGAAATCAAAAACATAGAACGTTCTACTGGAAAAAATGAAAAAGAAAAAAGAAAAAAAAAACAATGTTACCAACAGAAATAATGCAAAATCCTAGTGTTCCGAGTGTCCGCAATTGAATGTTCCCAATGCAACTTACTTCACACAACAACAGTAAGCCAAAGAGATCCAATTAGAGATAACGCAAAACCCATTGCTCCGAACGGAAATAATGCAACCCTGGGCGTTCCAAGTGGAACACTCACAACAGCACATACGGCAAGCACATACGGCAAGCAAAGCGTTTCCATGGAAACGGCACTGAGAAAGATACTGACTTGCGAACGGCTGAGCAACGGCTGAGCGTATGAGACGCTCACTGTTCGCTCACGACGGCCGAGACGATCGACGACGATTGTCGGGGCTAATAGTCGCGGCCGTCGTCGTCGATAGTCGCGGCCATCGTCGGCGTTGGCGATCGACGGCCGAGACGTGGCGGCACTTCATACCGAGCCACTATGGCAGCACAAGGCGTGACGTCACAGATCGGGAAAACGCATATAACTTTTTTTTTCAATTTGTAATGGATTTCTGGTTGCGCCAGTGTATAAGGGACACAAATAGCTACTTACAAACCAATTATCAGGGTACCTTGCAAAACCCTGTCAGTTCACCTTTAATATTCACTTCAGTTATACTTTAGTTATACTTTAGCAATGTATGTTTTGAGATGTGCATAATATTAAGATATTCGATACACAGCTGCCTACAAAATACTGTAAAGATGCATCATATTAACCTATTACAGGTTGGAACACTGCACTCAACCTTAGATTATACAATAAATTGCATCAACTCTTATTGCACTAAAGTAAATACCAATTTCCCCTTGGGTTGAAAAATCAATCTATTGTTATTTCTACCCATCGCAATTCCCTGAAATGGATTGGTATTGATCTGCACTTTTCTGCAGGTGTGCTAGATCTTGCATTTGCCGTGTTTTTTTTTCCTTGCAGGACACCTTGCCATTTTCTGTTGAAAATAAGCATTTGGATAGTAAATTACTTTGTTGATGCGTTGTAATTACAAGATGTGCATGTGTGTCTGCACAATTATACCATGACGCGGTAGTGTGACTAATTCAGCAGCAAGCTCGTAATTTTAGCAATTACTGATTGGTGCTGCTGAACTTAAATTGCACAATGCAAATTTAATTGCACCGCTAAGTCTCCTAATTTCGGGTCGGGACAACTTTATAGTTTACCACGTTCAATTTACAGAGGTAGGATTCAAATTTACATTTCATATACTAATTGGGAGTTCAAAATTGGTCACAAGAGGGAATGAGCATCTGAATAAACAACGCGCATTTTCACATTTAAGGTTGAAATGTTAAAATATTGTATAGTCGCATAAGTTACTCTGGATGTAGTAATTCTCGCAAATTGGCACATGGTTTATGCCAAAAAGATCAAATGATCTTAGAAAGTTAAGGGTGAGGTCAACGTTGATTCTACTTTAGTAATCCACCTGTATAGGACGGTGCTGCTTGGCAGTTATGTAATGGGTTAGGCAATACACTTGATTAATCGAAGACAATATATAATGCATTAAATATAAGTTTCATAATAGTACTTCACTGATGTACTATCTTCAATTTCTCTGACCCAATTTTCTTTATTTTCAGTGATGCCAAGTCGTGTCCCTTGAAGGCTACTGGAACTGCATGTCGGTGAGTTTATACATTAAATTACATTGTATTTCATTAAAAAACGCATTTATTTGGCCCAATGTAACCACCATTCCACTATTTTATAACATATTTGCCCCCAAAAGCGTGAAAGTCATGTGACCCAATAATACAAATTAGTCAAGTGCGAACTATAGCAAGTAGCGTGGGACACGAGCGTGCCAACGCTTTAGTGTAATAATTAATGGCCCCAAGTTCTATATAAGTAAGTTGATCAGTTTCATTCCCGATCACACTTTCAAACATCAACCAAAGGAAGGAAACTTGCATTTAAAAAGTATGAGTGTTTGATGTCAATGGATTCTTCCTATAACTTGATGTAAACTGCCTTTTTTGTGCGAGTTTGCACATTACAGATCATTAATTATAATGGTCATATTTCAGCGGATGATAGTTTGCAATAAACACAGTTAGGTAATGCATTGAAACTGTTTTCGTCAATATATTGATGTGGATTGTTGACGAGGAAGTGCACTCTGCCTGCTTGTGCTAGAAATAGTAAGCAATGAATAATTCCTTTCACTGCCGTTTACAGTTTCACTATTGTAGACACAATAGTAGCGAGCTGCAATTTTGAAGTGATATACGCACTGGTGAATTTTATGAAACGATTTTTACAGCTCGATCTTTCCATACACCTGCGCAACCCACAGCCATATGGTCATGCGCATTTGTTCCCACAACAATACTCTGCAATTACTCGTGAAAACCAATATCTGACACAATTTTCTCCAGGCAGTACCTTTCGGTCATTATTTTGTGTTGCGAAAATGTAACAGCTAGTGTAACCTTTTCCGCTCTTTTCCAGCATTGATTTTCAACTTGCGTTTCGTGTATTTCTCAACAAAATCGTCACGCTTTTCCAAGTTGGCAATGGCGACCATAGATATACATTCGACACAACTGTCGAGACAAGCGAACAAATACAATTACGGTTGTCAAAGCGTGATGCAGGCGGCAGCCAGTGTAATCGAGTTTTGCGGCCACGTGTCTCCTACCATCATTTCATTATAAACTCGCAGATGCGCAAGTAGGAGACCATCCGTCTTGGCTCATTATACTTTCTCAAGCATGTAAAGAGAGATTTTTCCATAATTCCTAACAGTAAATAATCATTTTGGTCATTAGGTGCTATGTGCAGCCTGCAGAAAATCGAAATTTGTCGTACAAAAACTTTTGGTGAGCCTATTGACTATACAGGGTGTCCCATAAATCCCTTGAACGCCTGCCATGTTTGCACCAAACATAATTCATGGAATTGTTTCGTATGGTAGTTTCGCAAGGGTCATGGGCTACGTATTCATGATAAATAGCGTACCCTTGAACTGCAATATCAAGGTCACATGTTTCTCAAAAATGTTATTATTGTAGATAGACTGTCACTTTCAATGTATGACATGAAGCAAACAATGAATGGGGAATATCACAGCAAACAGCTCTGTAATCGAATAATAAACGACTGAGAAATCGGCAACCTAAGTTTATTGCAACCCTGCAAACGGCTTCCCTGTATGACACTACAATCGGGGCCATGCAAAGAAGCCTGACAATGATTATTGCAATGAAACATCTAATACACAACACATGATAAAACTATGACATTGATAGTAGAACTCTGCAAACTTGTGTATTACAAAATACAATATATTGCTTTCACTGAAAAATCACTCTAAAAAAGGCGGGACACTGTGTATATAACTGCTAACAGTTTATAAATGTTTTTACTTTATTACTCGAACAATAAAGTATAATTTTACCCGACGATGACCAAGGAATTTGGTCGAAATATGTTGGGATAATAAATTATTAGCTGTATATTATATGAGAATTGGATTTTATCTCCTGCTATTAATTAATTTTGCACTGAGAACTTCCTGAAATATTTTGAATTCAAATTTTGTGATGCGACATTTGAAAGTTATAGCCTGACATAAGCAATCTTATTTGGGTTTATGGCTGTGGATGCTAAAAAAGGATCTGGTCATGTAGATTGCATGTGTATAATGCAAAAATAAGAGCACCTTGCAGACATAAAATGGGATGAACTGCTGGTGGACTATGCCACATAATGTTAACTTGCACATAAAATACTAGGTTTTGCTTTAGTTAACTGTAATTGCTGTCCTGGGACAAATAATCTATGCAAATTCATCTATATATAGATGTGCCTCCATAAAACCTGCGATATATATTATTTCCCAAAACCTTGTGTGGATTTTTAAAAATGTGGTTTTCTTTATTGTAATAATTGTTTATGGAGCACATGCAGGACATGACGAGAAACACATGTATTATAGTCATGTCATGACATTCTGCAGAATGTGACTCTTCAAGTCATGGAGGAAGTTATGTGTTCTAAAACATTTAATAGGTACATTTGAGCAGCTATTGCATTCCGTGTTAGGTACTTCATATGCCCATATGTTATTGTTACTGAGTGACGAAAACCAGCACAGTGTATAACCTGCTCTAATATACAACACACAGTGTTTTCAATTAGTTCTTTTGTTATTTATTTTTCCTGTGATATCCATTTACGTTAAATTACATAGTGAACGTATTGTGCACCTATGTAAATTACTGGAGTACGTATAACATGTGTGCAAAGGCAACAAATGAGAGTAATGGAGTGGGTTTGTTTTGATGAATATAATTTCCAATTTATTGATTAACGAAAAGGAGCCCTACAAATAGATTTGCAGGAATGAATGGCTTTCGTAACCCGTGGGAGACTTGTGTATGTCACTTGTGCGCATGAGTCATTGGTGACTCCTTTATTGATACAGAACAAAGCCCCAAAAACCGCCATTATGCATTATTAAAGCAACGTCACAGTATATATAGCTTGGCAGTGCTATACGTGATAGCTTCTCTTCATTTGAAAAAGTAGAGCTGCATTGTTCGTATAAGAAATGAGTTGCGAATATTGCCTATGGCCTAGTTTAGGTGGCATTAAGTTTTCATGAAACTTGCTTTTTGTTTTCAATAATCGTGGTTTTACTGAATATTCCCTGCCTACGCAAAAATCTAATAAGCATTGCCGGCTTATTGTTGCATCTCATTGCATATAGTATATACCCATAATGCAAACTCATGATGTATATGCCGTTTTTTCATTATCCCTTATTAAAAGTTACAGGCCACGGTACAAAATGTAATCCAAAATCTACTCTTGAAAAAGCCATGCACCCACAGGAATTCACTGAACACAGGGAAAAGCTGTCTTTAATTCTCAGGGTTTCTGTATGCCTTCGGTATTTGCTTTGGTTTGTGTACATATCGAACAAGTTCAACTTCATTTATTTCTCATTTGATGTACTTGCATCCAGATTTGAGCACAGCATGCAGCATAGTTAACAATAGCAACTCATTTTTAGCACTATTCATTTGATAAACATTCACCAATCTTCGGATTCGATGTTTATTCTATGCTTTGGTAAACAATGCCCTACACATTTCTCTGCATTGTGACTACATATCATCGATAAAATTGCTGAAAGCAGGGTGTTGTTTATACCTATATCCATATTTGTGATATATTTATCCAGTCTCAGAAAAATAGTATAACCTGCTAAAGATAACTCAGAATGTTTGAAATATGCAAATGCTACAAAAACTTTAACATTTCGAAAGTACCATTATTGACAAGCAGTTTGTAAAGTCTTAATGCATATTCGTATTATTATCATCAGCTTAGAAAAATATGAAGATTTCTAATACACAGTATATTCAAACCCAAGCTATTTTGATATACATTGATTCAAACCTACTTCTGTTTGCAAAGAATGTATTCTACTACGTATTTGAATTACCATTTGTAAAGATGCTTTTTATTATTTAAGGAATTTTTGTGGAAATCTCATGAGAATTTCATAAGGTTTTATTGGTCTTTCATTATAGCGTGAGATAAGAAATGAAAAATACGACTTTCTGTAACATAAAGCAAGCAAGACTGTGAAATATAAAGGACAAGTCCCAAAACAGCACAAACTTTGAACTAATATGTTTTGAGGATAACACCGATGCAATAGCTCACATCCAAGGCACGCTCCTGCATCATCCGATAAAAAACACATTTTTTGGGGGGAAACGTTTTTTATGTAGTACTGTATCTCTACAAATCGTTTCGTGAATGCTTCAAAATATTTCCGAAATATATTAATAATCGAAAAACATTGCAATTTAATTAATTTTGTTGCTTTTAAGCTAATTGAAAATAATTAGCATATGCCCTTTTCCTTCTTTATTTGATTTGCGGGAAACCAATAAGTGGAAAGTTAGAACTTTCAGGCGGAACATTTACTCTTCATTTGCCAAGATTAAAGATAAAAAGTTCCTATGCACATTTTGTCAGGATTATTATGATTTATAAATGATAGGCTCGATTATAAATTGCACACAGGTATTAAATCTTGCATGACAGTAGAGTACCATCGAAATTAATAAAGATATCGGGAAGTATTTTTCTGCCATTTAGGAACTAATTAAAATTAATTGCACCATTGTCATTAAGAAAACCATACATTTTGCTTTGAATTCATTTTGCTAACGATGTGTTATCTCTTCTTCGATATGTGTACAGGGTATCACTCATTGGTGATCTCATGAATTACAATGAAACATTCTGAAGGTCATTTCATTTGTAACTTTGCTAATTTTTAAGCTATTTGGGTTTTTAATGTATGTCACAATAACAGGTCTAATTAAATTTGTTAAACAGCAGTGACAACAGTAGAATTTCGCAAGATATTGTCATGTCTTTCTGAGGACAAAGGTCATGCTGAAATGCCTACATACAGATTAATCAGTGATATCTCATTTATTATACTGCAGCCACGGCACCTAGTTCTTTACTTCAGCATATGTGCATCCATTGCGTCGCATCAGACATTCTGAATTGACTGAATTGGCTTAATACAGTAATGTAGAATTGTCTGAATTTACTGTAAGCAAAGACTCTCTGGTAATAGCTGCTGGCCATGACAGACAATCGCTCAATATTCCTGGCAGATATTTTCTGGATCATATATTGAGCTTAGTTTTCCTGCTGTGACTCTTTAAATAGCTGTAGCATGTGCAAGTCTTCACATGGAATACCATGGATAAATGATGTACATGGTGTGGAATCTGTGGCAACCAAATTATTGGAGCCAACTTTTACGATGGTGCACTAACTGGAAACTGCTGCCTGACCACATCCTTCAGGGAATTTGTTCTGGTTTCCTTGTCATTGAACCACTGGCCGCATGGAGCATGTTGTGTTGAATGGCTCCTGCCAAATTCGCCAAATTCCCAGAATGCTGTTTCAGGTATAGTGTAGTGCTACCTATATTGCGTACCTAAATTACTTTTGTGATTCTACCTTTCCTGGGGTACAGAGGTAACCAAGTGCAATTAAATGTACTAGAATGTTCTTAGTTGTGTGCTTCTCTGCCAAGTTTTATCAGTATTTTTTCCTTGCGTGTAATTACATTTGGTGCCGCGATATTATACATATGCCATAGCAAAATCTGCAATATGCTTGAATATTCATTTTTAAATGAAGCAGTTGTAAAGTGAGCAGTGATAAGAAGTACTTTACTCCTTAGTGGTTGTACCAAGAAACCAGACAGTACAAAGTTCAGAAAATGAAAAGATTTTCAATTGCTGATTCTGAAATTCGTAGTCTTCTTTCTTGGGACAATCAGTATAGCTATACTGTGCATATGTACTGTGTACCTATGTTTGCCACACAGTGCATGAGACTTAGAAGGGGCTTGATAAGCTAGTCTATTGTGTATGCGGTGCAATTTGTGCCACCCATTGTGCATCTTTACATGTCAAGGTAGAAAACCAATAGGAAACTGGTTCACATACGACCAAACCCTCAATACGGTTTCAGGAGGATCGACGACCGTTCGCGCGGTCATCTGACTTGAAGGGACAACGCGAGAATCGGTCGTGAGGGTTGTTGATCATATACTCACGCCAGAGTAAACGTTCCGTTTTCCAATTAAAGGATTAGCTCAGTCCACTATTGCCGTCTTTTGTCCTACGGGGGTTTCGAGACTTTCACCCATCCATCTCCTATGGATTGACCACATGTATATAACGTCGCAGTCAATATCCCTTACCCTTATTTATTCAGTGATATTCTCGTGTTAGCAAACTTTAATAACGCCCTGCATATTAAATTTGAAATTTCCTTGTATTAATAACATATTACAAATCGACAAATTGAGTGTATTATTTGCTCGTAGTTAAAAGAATTATAGCGTGCTTAAATTAATGCTTTAACCTGATCACCAAAGTATTAACTTATATTCTACAGCATATATTATGTATAGATAATCGAATTACATGTTTCTGAAACTCTCCATGCAACCAATTATTTTTATCAATTTTTCACCAAATCGACTTTTGCATGATTCCACTTTATAAATAGTATTTGAAAGATCTGCTTTTATATATTTTTACTGCTCATTTTATAATGTAACATATCATAAATACTGATATTGATGCTTGTAATGTTTGCCACATTCATGAGATCAGACTGGCACTCGCTTAGTATTGCGCCAGCGGTTTGGAAGTTTGAATACGCTGCGTTCTCTTCTTCACGTGAGTGCCAAGATAAAGCTTGAAATACTGTTTCTCTACCAAGTCCAATTTTAGTAGGAGCCATTTCACGCAATAGCGGATCAAAGACGTCCGTTCTGCTGCTATATACCACGTATAAGAAAAACGGTCAAATCGCGCTTCCGAGTGAGATGGTTTTGACTATTTGGACTCATTTGATATTTTCATCCGCACTGCTTGACACTTGGGTCTTTCGTCTTCGCACAGAAAATACTGTAGTCTTGAGCAGTAAATCGAGCGAAACGGTCTGCACAACCCACCCACTATATCTCAAGAACGATATATATTCCTGCTCTCGCTTAATGGCTATTTGCTTGGGGCATGTGGCAAAGGTGAGACGTGGGAATGTTGCGAAGAATTGCTTGAAGCGCAGCAAAAAAAATCGAAGCAGGGCCAAAAGGTTTAGACTGTGGTTTTCTCAAAATGCTCGCAAGGAATGGCAGTTGCGATAACAGACGGCCAGAAGATGCTCAATGGGTCAAATAGAGAAGCCTTAAGGCAGAGTTCCAGTTATTGCTTTCCCACAAATATTTCAACCGCATCCTTTTTTCTTATTGCTATAATAGGCTACACTGATATCTTACAACATCCACACCCACAAGGATTGAATTACAAGCGTGAGGAAATATTACTAAAATGGTATAGGGAGACCTGAAGTGGATGTTCAATGGGGCAAGAGACCCCAAACACTCTTCCTTCCATTTCTAACTCATAAAATAGAAGTTTGGACCCAAAATTTCACAACGTTTTTCTAAATTATCTGTCATGCTCTTGTCATTCAATTATTACCTGTTGATGATCTATCTATGGTTACATTGTACATACATTAATTGCTTGGATACATTTAACAAGTATTCACTGCTTATATTGATTTTAATGCAAGACGTTCTATAGGTAAGGTTATATATTTGAGGATTTGTTTAGAGAGCAACTGCAGCTAAGTACAATAAGTGACAAATCAGTTTCGCTAAGATATATTCTTTAACCTGAACACCAATAATGCAATATGACAGCTGTCCCATAGAGTTCTTATCTCCCTTCTTTGAGTCCAGATGAGATTAATGTTTTACTGAGATTACGGAATATTAAAACATGTTTCTTTTTAAATGAGTGATATCTGAGCCCATTTTTCTTAAATTCAATAGGTCACGAATACCTTCGAATATGTATAAAGGGTTTTGTTGCATGATTTGTATGCTGTTTATGCAGGAAGCTTACAGTTATGTTTTGTAGTGCAACTATAAAAGCCTTTCTTAAATGAATATTTCTACGAAGATGCATTTTGTTGCTAAGACGTTTAAAGAAGATGGTATCATACAAAGAGACGTCTTATGTTATGCACAGCGCGCCATTTTAGCTTCTTATTGCCTCCATGTATAGTAGCAATTTGCATAGAAAACGTTCGTGGATTCGAGATTGCCAACCGGAGTAGCGTTGAAGTAATCTCAGTAGCCGCACTTGGTACCCAAGCTAATTTTGGTTTCAATGTTGAGTTTGGTGAACTTTCCTTATCGATTATCATCGATCGCAACGTTCCAGTCTCAACCGAAAAAGCCCTAATCCTTAAAGATGCTTTGCATGTCGAGTGAAATTCTGCTCCATTTTGGACAGTTAATGTTATTCATGAGCGTAAGTCTTTGGCGTTATCTGCAGTTTGAAGAGAACTGTTTCAGTCCGATTCCTCCTACACACCTATTTTACTGGAAAAGCACGTGTTCCAGAAATTGGATACTACTGGTCGGTGAATGATCTGGATTGCATGGGCATTGTTACCGTGGATACGAATGACGTTTTCTGTAGATGGAGCACCGATTGCAATACACATACGCAGCTCTCAAACGACATGCTCACTGATTTCCTTCCCCCCAATTTATCGAACTCTTCCGTTGCACATTTTTGCAGAGCCATCTCCACGAAAGACACTGAATCGCTTTCGAGCACTTTCAAGTTCACGCATATCGCTATCTAACATCGATGCAATCATCTTTCTTGGTGCGTGAACAGATTCCCGTTTAATCTGCTCAGCAGTGATGCGATCGCTGACGAGTGCACAACAACGAAAATGTCATGCAGCATAATCATGCCTTGTGCGAGTATAAATCAGTGCAAATTTTCACTGCACTGAACAAACCATAAAAGCAAATAGGTAGCTGTGTCATTACCATTCCCTATTAAAGTTTGCCTAAACTCTCCTTGGGGTTTATCGATTGACCAAGCTCGAGAAATTTCAACAAACCCAAATCCGACAACAAGTCTTCGCAATTTCCCATGCAGGTTAGCTATACTAGCCAATGAATAGATCTTCTTCAATATACATAGGAATTGTCATTATTGTTCCTTTAATTTTGAATGTATACATAATGTGTTTCTTATACCGTGGGTCACGGACACAAAAATGTAAAAAAGATTGGCTTCGTTATTTTTCATAGCTGCCTTGTATCTCTAAGCATGTTGTGCTCAATGCATAATGCTATCGAGGAAACTTCCAACTCATTGAGGCTAATGGTAGCAGACATCTCCGCAACTACTTTCCACAGCACTTGAAGCGGTGCAAGCTAATGATAAATAGGGGCATTAAAAGTTGGTCCAAACACAGGAAAAACATTCCGCAAGGAAAATGTCTGGTAATATTCTGTATGCTATGTCGTTTGCCCTGATGTTTAATCCTGTCGATGTCTGAAGAGCTGGGATAAGTCTGTGGCTGAATTTGCTGCATTGTATGAGCTCTGCCTTCAATAGTACGTTTATGTCACATTGCATGTTCACTTATGCCTTGATTTGAGCTGTAGTGTTGCATCCTTAAGCCTAGTACTCAGTTCACAATTTTCTCTAGCGAAGAGCGAATATGGTGGGCCAACAAACTCGGTATATTTCATTCCTGTGAAGAGAAATGTAGATGGTGAAAAATGTTTAGTGAACATGGGTTGGCACTGTTGGCCCATCATATTCGCTCTTCACAAGTGAAAAATGTGAACTGAGTACTAGGCTTTACATATAACGGACAATATTAGTTTCCAAAAATTTGCTAGAATTTTCCGCTGTATATGTAGTGAAGCTAGGGATCTGAGCATTTTTGCTAGTTTAACTGTTCTGCATAAGGTAGCAAGAATTGGATTTTCCGTTCTTTTTTTTAAGTTCAGTCATAGTGGAAGAAAAAACCCAGTTTCAATTTGCAAACTTCCTATTTACTTGTACAATTTAGAATTTGGTGGTTGCCATTATAGCACTGTTCACCTTCGCAAATAAGTATTCTTATCACGTTCCCGGGCAATAAATAAGCGACATACTTTTTTCGGATTTTGCATTTGTAACCGTCCTCGACAGGAATACAATCCGCAGCACTACTGATGGTGCCGCGGATATAAGGTAGAAGGTGTAGAA
>JAQFZQ010003039.1:0-11836 GCA_034696005.1 Glomeris marginata | reverse complement strand
TGCTGCCCCCTGTTGTCGATTTTTAAACGCGAAAAGACCAACGTGCCCCTGAGCCAACTAACCCCGGTCTCCCCTACGTATAGCTATACGTTTTCCTTATTTATGTATATCTATATAATTAATTGGCAATTCAGATTTTCCATATTTGGAATATAGCACTGTCATTTTCCAACTTTTAAAATGACTACTGTTCATTTTGTTTCCCTTTGTTCTTTGAGATATGCATATGTATATTTTTGGGACACCCTGTATATACAGTGGAACCTTGCGTAGAACGAGCATGATTCATATTCCAGAAACGTGCTCGTAATTCAAAACACTCGTATAGCAAAGCGAATTTCCCCATAGGAAATATAATGTAAACTAAAAAAATATTCATATTTGATCAAAAAGATCGATTGGAAAATATGAGGTATAGTAGATCTTGCAAAGAAAGGATTCAATCCTCAACATGCCGACATGTTTCAACCACAATCACGTGGTCATCTTCAGGGCTAGAGGACTACAGCTTTACATAACCATTTATGAATCATTAATACAAAAACGCATATAGTATACAGTATACACCTTTTTATAGTTTTATTATTTATTAAAATTTAATAACAAAAAAAAAGTAATCGAGTTTATTAATTGTTGGGAAGAACTAATAACAGAATCATCGCCATTTGTTTGGAAGCAGGTTTTTCGGATGCCAACGCCATCTTCCCACCAGGTGGGATGATTACCATTATCAAAAATTATAGTGGTCATCTTGGTATACTTTATACTGTCCTTCCAAAGAAAGATTGAGCCAGGACTGTGTCAAGGACGAGTTTTGAAGGGGTGCACGGTTGCAGTTTGTGGCAATACTGCAGCAGTCGTCATTGGGCGTTGTAGCCTGCACACCTGCATCCACGCACCCCTTCAAAACTGGGCCTTGGCACTGTCCTGGCTCAATCTTCCCTTGGAAGGCAGTAGGTCTGCACCTTCAATATTGGTGTTTGGCAAACAGGATTGTGGCGCCCCTAGTGCACAATCGATGCACTAATGTTCAATACATGCAGTGAACAAACAGCCAGGCTGCTATTTAGTATAGTATACATACAGTATATTATAAAGTAATCCCCACAAAGTGCCATTTCATACCATTTGTCATGACGTTTGCGTGTATTGGTCAACTGATGGCAGCACTGAGCTGGAAACCTTTGTGCAATCAAATTAAATGTGTGGTCCACTGTATAACTATTTGAAATACGTTTAAAACGGCAAGTGGTGGCATGCAGGTTTCACAATTGATTGTAGTGTTTTGCTATATACCTTCATTAATATATCATTTGATGAGACAACACTTCTCTCAGAGAGTTGACGAGTGGAGTGGGTTGCCACGACAGCTACAAATCCTGGCCAAAAGTTTGGAAACCCCACCACAATGCTTCAAATGAGATATCTCAGAAATAAACCAACAGAAACCATTGATAATTGGTACACAAGTTTACCAAAAACTGTAGTTTATTTAAGAATATTATTTCACAATTTGATAAAACAGTGCAGGATCTATTGCAAAATGATTTAAAATAGGGCAGGACAAAAATTTTGAAACCCCAACTCTGGTGGACAAAAGTTTGGAAACACCATGTTATGAACTTAACATTAATAATGGGTGCACTGAAAGAAATAATGGGTCAATAGACACTTATATAAGAGTTTTGCTAGAGTGCCCTGGGTGAGGATGCATAATACTTTGTTGAGAATGATATCATCCTGTTACGAGTACACGGCTGAGTCACCTGACACTTCTAGCATTATCCACGTGGTTTCAAGACACCACATGCAAAGTTTCACTGAAGAATTTTGAGTGTCAGAAAACCTGTCACATGGTCGCTTGACCTCCCTATACAATTTATTTCAATTGACACCCTGATTATTCTTTCCTGAGAATTGCTGGAAGAGTAACACAACCTGCTCAACACAGCACGGAACACAGCTTTGATACATCTGGAGGTTGAAACACTATAGGTGTTGCCCACTTCTCAGCTGAAATTTTCCCAAAATATCTTTCACAATTAATATCAATTCTGCCTTTGTACCGATTTGTCTCAACTTCAATTTCTTCTTAATGCTCATCTAAATATTTTCAATTTCATTGAGGTCTGGACTACTGCCCGGTCAGTGTAGAACCTCAATGTCCATTTGTTTCATCCAAGCTCCTGGTGTTTTGTGCTGTGTAGAGGGGCTTTATCCTATACGGCAATATGGCACACCATCTTCATTTGTCCAACAGTTTTTGTATGGATGGAAGAAGGCTGATTTTCAAAATATCTTGACATGCTACAGCATTTACTTTACCTTCCACAACTTGCATTTCACCTATGCCATTTGCACAAAAGCACATCCGCACTCCATTCTTGACAGGCAGGATGAGGCGACAACGATTGGAGTGGTGCAAAGAACAGCAACATCATTCTGAAAATTTTGGAAACATGTTTTATGCTCAGATGAATCGAGGTTTTATGTTGGATTTGGGGATGGAGGTGTACATGCTTCATCCAAGTTGTGTGCAAAAGTTCGCGTCAAGTATCCTTTGTCAATAAAGGTGTGGGGATGCTTTGGTGCGAATGGCATAGGTGAAATGCAAGTTGTGAAATAATATTCCTAAATAAACTACAGTTTTTGGTGTACTTGTGTACCAATTATCAAAGGTTTCTGTTGGTTTATTTCCGAGATATCTCATTTGAAGCATTGTGGTGGGGTTTCTTACAGGCTGGTTTCCAAACTTTTGGCCAGGAGTTGTATGGATCAAAGAAGACACAGTAAGTTACATATTGTTTTATACTTTTGAGATTATAATTTTCGATTTTATGATCTACACGTATATGAAAAAACCTTCCTTCACAAACTGTAACAATATCTGATTTTTTTTTTCAGGTGTACAATATCACATGTTTCAAAAGAAACATTTACGAGAACTACGTTAGATTTTTCGTATATGGTTCTTTATCAGCCACAATGGGGCTTATTTCCTGCAAAGGAAAATGGAATTTGAAAGTACAGCAAGTATAATCTAGCTGCTAGAAGCCATTCACTTCATATTTTAAAACACATAATTTTATTCACGAAATGAAGTCACTATAGATATTCATAAGCAGAAATGATCTCCACATTTCTCTGCTGAATGGAATATACTTTATGTAATATGCCCTGCATGCAATACACCAATGATGCTTTCAACGGTGCTTCACTCGCAAAGCACGAAGGAGCGTGTGCTGTCTGTTACTCACTTGATGGTATATATTTATTTACCAGTATTCGATTTTATGAATTGAAAACTCGATACCTGTTTATTAATATACCCGAGTTGTGGAATTACATGTTGCTTTATTTCAAAATGATGCACATCAATATATGAATAATCACACATTTGAATATTCATTTTGAACGTGCATATAGGCGATATAATTAATTATACAGGACAACATATCACATTTTCAGAAAGAATGACCCCTTACCAATGTTCAAATTGTTGTGGGGTATAATATTTACATCATATTGCTTCATCTCATTGAAAGTTTTCCTATAGGGACAGGGTAAACTTTTCCAGTGGCACCACCTGCGGGTCGCTTGTGACCATAAATGTGTACTTTTATAGGCATTTGCCATATATGTTCATTAGTTCTTCGGAAAGGGTTTGTTCATAAGTTTGATAATTTTGCTGCTAATCTGCAAAAACAACTTGGAGGATGTTGCTTTGTGGTGGATTTCAGTTTATGCAACTGAAATAGATGAAGTACATGTTATTTATTCATATTACATATAAGGTGTATATTTATTTTCCAAGAAATAAGCGAACCCAGTGCAATACACAAGAGGATAAATTTATTACTGATGTACATTTTTCATTCATGTTATATATTAATTTATAATTTTAACAAAATAATTTCATGTTTTCTGTTTCTAGCTCCGTTGTACATGTATAATATTCTTATAAAATGAGAAACCACATTATTGTACTTGTCCTGACACGTTCTCAGTTTTCAGGCAGCGCCGCCAATTGCAAGTTGTTGAACTAAATACCGGTAGAACATAGCCATTTTGCTGCATCCAGAGATGGAGTCAGGACAAGTATACAATGCACATTTTTAATTTTTGCTTCTGGTATGACAACTAATTGGTAGTTGTATTATTTTGTTTCTGTACAATAATGTCGTTTCTCATTTTATAAGAATATTATACATGTACAACGGAGGTAGGAACAGAAAAATCTGTGTATGGTTTACTATAGTGATTCCCAGGCAAGTCTAGACTAAGTAGGCGGAGCTTGCGCCTGACTGCAGACAATGGCATCGAGTAGTAGGCCTACTTTATCATTTTCCGTAATTACTGGGAGCTTTATTGTGCAACGCCAAACGGTTTTTAATCCTGCATACACATTACGATTGATGTTTACAAACGTTTACAAATGATACAAAACCATAATTCGGTTTGTATCGATCGGTATCGAAGCTCCGCCCTTGTTTCGCCTCTTTAGTCTGCGGTTTGGCTGGGAATCACTACAACGTACCAAATGTTTCTGAAAATAATTTTGATTACCTAACTAAATAGAATGTGCTCTTCAAGCGCCTAGTTCGAAATTATGCCCCATCTTCAACGGTTCACAAGTTTGAACATGGATGACCTTGAAGATGACGTCATAGGTCATGTGCGATATGATTTTCGTATTTCCCCATATGGCTTCACTTTCAATTGTGAAACATGTACAGAGCTATCATTTACCATTTTAAGGTATTTAAAAAATTACCAGACTTTTGCCGCACCCTGAATAATTGTCTTTGCGGTATAAGGTATTCATAAATTTATTGCTGCCAAAGCTACTCAAAATAGTTCATTATTCTATTTAATTCCCTTGCGACCAAAATTTCATTGTGCAGACAACACGCTTATAATTTTGCAATACCTCGACAACCATCAGTATATACACTATCAGAATTGGAGCATGGAAATCCAATTTAAATTGTGTAGTTATGTCAATGCATCTAACTATAGCTATTTTAAAAGCTATACTGTGGTATCATGTAGACCTTTGCTGTCATAACAGTTTCTGTCAAACCAACAGCGAGGTGAACATGAGTGTGTAACCTTTCTGACAACGACAGACACCACGCAGTGTTGGAAAACAGTGTTTAGCCAGGCAACGAGTTATCTGTCATATCATCATCTCACATGACTTCCGGGTATCGGCAAGCAATATAGAGCTGTTGCTTGGCGCATGTGATCTCGAGAGGGAAGCATCCATCCACATTGGGCCAATGCAGCTATTGGGAAAGGGGGAGAATGCAAGGGACCAGGGGCAGAAGGGAATCTCTTTTCGCCTATTTTGCATTTAATTTCATGCTTGACGAGTCGTCGGCTTCACTCCTCTTACAACCCCTGCACGCACCTTCGGTCCCTTTCCTCCACCCCTTACTATCTAAGCCTTACCACCCAATCACAAACCCGCCCCCCGTTTCAACTTCCAATCAAATCCCCGTTAGAATTCTCTTCGATCTGTCGCAGCGCAATCAACACTGACGCACCACATGCAAATATGCAAAAATGTCAGCCTATATACATGTGCAACCAGCACATATGTAGTAGGTAATACAAGTGTGTTTCATACACATATACAGCAAATCCTCACTTGGAAGTTTCATTAATTAAGATCGTGGAAAACGTGATCCTATAATTGAAATTGCTTTCAAAGTTATATAGGAAATATGTACTCCAATTATACAAAGTACCTACATTACTATATGCATCACCTAACAGAATTACTAAACTGCCTTTTTCTATTCCATTGAATTGTGAGCAGAATGTGCCAAGTTTAACTGAATCAGCAATGTTTTCCAAAATTACGCTATACGACTGTTTAATTTTGCTCCGACCTACAGCACCGACCTGGCACTGTGACGGATCACTTATAATTTCCCTGGTCAGTCAGATTAAGCACACACAACGACCCTCCCTCTATTAGAAAATGTTGTAGAATCTCCCTACGATGTTGTATGTATGGCAACTCGTCAAATACACTATAGACAGCATTAATTGTGTGATGCTGCATCAATTCAGCTTTGATTGGTGTGATCAATCCAACTTTCACTAAAAATTTATTTTCCCTATTGTAGTATTTTATTTTTAATTCAAAAAGCAAGTTTTGCTAAGTGGCTATAATGAGCATATTATATTTAATAAAAAATATATGGTGCTACGGCTGTGAGAAGTCAATATGAGTGGAAATGCCATGGAAATGCAAACAGTAAAGTCTTCTTCACTAAAATATTTGAGTAGACGTTTCCTTTGCTGGGACCTAATCTGAAAGACTGTCGTTGGCCAATAGGGAGCAAAAAAGCATTTAATTGATTTAGTGAACAAGACTTTACAATTCCTGTGCTATAGGACATATGCTTATTTTCTTCCTAAAAATGAGGATTTAGTACTACCTATACATAGTACACGTTTGCTGATACCTCAAAATCGAAGCTAGTCGCACTGAAGCTCTGCACTAACCGACATTGTCGTATTGCTGTTATAACATACAAAGGAAAACTCATCCATCTCGTTAGGAATATATTGTTCAACGATGTTATCGCATGGAATACGAGAATCCGCCTGAATAACACTATGGAACACCTGGTTCACCCACCTATCAGCAAATCTCTTTTGTCGCAATCAGATTGACAACTATATTTCTTCTAGATAAGACACTTCCAATGCATAACAATATACTATATGTATGCGATCGCAAAGTATAGTTAAACGCGCGCTATGCGAACAAAAGAGAATTTATCGGTGTTGAGACAAGGCCTGAAACACCATGTCTGACTAAACTGCGGACATGATCCCATAGCCGTTCGTTGCATTGGTGGACTCGTGTACACCAGACATAACTTATCTCCATATCGCTCCATTCAGTAGAGAATCCATTGAAGTCAAACTTCGGGGCAATGTGTAATTCCTCGCACACCTTCTCACCCTCAAAACCTTCACTGCATGACTACAACTAGTCAACGCAAAAGACGGGGTTGCATATAGCCTATCTAGCATCTGGAACACTGGTAACCTCAACGTGACGTACATGTATACGAGATCCTTTGTTAAATCACCGAGAGGCCCTATCACCACCCGCTGACATCCACTGCATGAGTCCAAAATATTTGTCGCACAATTGCTTCTTTAGAAGCGATTGCTGTCACAACGACGACAACTTTTCCAGGTTGCAATGTGACACAAAGACCACGTGTCTATAAGGCAAGGAGCAGTGCTTATTGGATATACATTCAGAAGGCGCTGCAATCGACCAAAGGTCACTCACTAAGTCTATGGCCAAAGAAGGACTCGTACACAGTGCATGTGCAAGAAAAGGACTCTTTGGTTGCATGGTCAGGCTGGGCCATGCATAAAGAGGGGTTAGACTGTTAGAGAAAAGGAGGAGGGGTTTTGTGGAGGGGATGGCAATAGGACCCAAATGGTATGGGACGATCCCATGCAGAGAGTTTAGTGTTCATTGGCTTCAATGTTGTGTTTAGAATTCGTAGCGCCAGGAATGAGGTTCGACTAAGAGGGATAAGAGAGAAGGGATATGTCAAACGTTTTGCGTTCACCACCCCCAAACGAGTCACAAAGACTGTCCCCACATCGAGGTTAGTATAAATAAATTCAGGGTGGCCCAAAAGGACGAGGTTGCATACCCGCCTTTTCACCATATATCACTCTTTTCCAGCTCTTCGTACCCAAAGAAGATGACATAGATGGAAAAGTTGGGTAAGGGCCTCCCGTGGAGTTTGGCCCTCCTCTGGGTCGATCGTTGACAATGAGAAGGCGTTGCTCAACTAACTCGAGACCTTTTCACGGATCATGCACCTTACAGGTAGACCTACCTAGGGTATGTATCCAAAACTTATTCAAAGTTTACATTTCCTGCAACCACCTAACATTATGTCTCACGAATTCCGTTATTTTGTCTAGTTCTGTGCCAATGTTAACAAACCACACCTTGAACACTATAGTAAAATCGTACACATGCGCACTGGTAACAAGTAGGTATATAATCAGACTAATCTTTGGAAGCTTTACAACTTCCCATGCATGCATTATAACGGCTGCAAGCCCGCAGTTCAAAACATAAACGGTCATTTTAATTGAAAATGTCACGTGATAGCCATAATGACTATATAACGGATTTAAATATGCCACATACTATTTCCTAAATATATCATTACCCCTTTAGAAAAAATAGAAATGTTGCTAACGGGTCTTGTACACAATTATAGTGTCTTAACCCAGGGGCCCCATATCCTAACCTATTCCTTAATCTCGCAAGCAAGCATGCTGCTATAACCTGTAGTCCGTAGACCCATATGGATTGCAACGCAAGCATTTTTAATGCACAATTTTCATAGCCCACTCATTACCCATTTATTTGCACATTATAATTTATTTTGTGAAGATTTTCCTAAAATCGGCCGTCCAAAAGTCATCCATAGCTACGTCAAAATAAACATCATGAAATGCATATGCCATTTGGATGAAACTGCTATGACGTTATGCCCAAATCGATCTCATTGGCTAGAGCAACCAACAGTCGCTGCATGGTTATCCAATGGCAATCTGGCTAAATTTGGTTTTGATTTTAAATACTAACTTCAATATTTTTTGAATATATTTTAAGGGAACTAGTTTCAATTTACCGTTCCTTATTAACAGTTTTAATGTCATGGGATCGACTTTACAAAACTGTGTCAGTTCTCCTTTAACACACTCACCAAAACTATTTTCAAAACCAATTTGACATGCGCCAAAATGAATTAAAATCTGATGACAATTTGTCTAGCAAAATGCATGCACGAAATAGCCTACTTCAAACTGTACAAATGCAATGAATTAAACATGCTCAAAAGCGAAATGAATGCTGTGCTGCCACCTGCCGAGAAGTAAAATCAGTCTTGGAACTTTATTTTCAGACTTCGTAATATATGTGCATAAATTGAAATTTTGAGCGTGTAAACATCGGTCAGACAATTTCATGTTGTGAACTGAAAAAGATAACTCAGTATGTTTCTTCCTTCTCACTTGGAAAGATTTATCGATGCAAGGAAGGCTGCACCTTGCACAACTTGCTTACTCACTCAGAGTTGACATGACAAAAGTTCAAGGTGTGTGTATCGTAAGAATGGTTCGCATAGACGACAGAGTGAACCAAACATATAGGGGTGTGTCTAGACCTCCCACCGAAGAGAACATCAACTTCACTATATGCGAGTGTCCATACAGTACAGAGCATGTTAGTCAGTATAACAAATGGCTTCAATTGAGCATGGGCGTCAATTTTGTTATTATACGCAATATCGCCTCGATGTTCAACCACCCTAGCTTATGCATGAGTATCCCTAGAATAGCCACCTTGTCTTGTATATGTAGATTAAAAGCTTCATTGACACCCTTATACTGAAAGTTTTTGTGATTGCATCTATGCGGCATGTATTCAATTTCTGTATATTAGTCCATTCGCATGCTGCAAAGATGCCACCTTTATTTTCAGCATATATAAATTGGATTCAGATTTCTGCCATTTCCATGCAAGAAGATGGCGATACCATTTTACTTTAAAGTTAACTGTGAACAGACTATAGCAAGATAACTAACTGCATCCACAAATTTCGTGGATGCAGCATCCTTAAAAATTGATGTAAGGGCACATTCCCTGGATTGATGTGCATTAAAGTTTCCATCACATTCTCTTGCAACAGTGTTCCACACAACTTTCAAACTTGGAAACATAAAGGAACCTGTTTATCTTGAATGCTACTTTTGGAAGATATGCACAAACTGCACGAAATTGATCGTAATATACAAATGGAGATCTTAGTGATCGGACATTTTCGTTGCAAATGCCGCACCATAATGTTTTTGCATGCCATACGATACTAGTTTTTAATATCTCTCGAATTATATATAATTCTGTAGAAATATTTGGCACCAATAGGCGGCGCAATTCAAGGCGATATGGCATTGTGCTACAGAGCATCTAACCAATGCATTGCCCGGATGTTGGGTAATAGGTGTCCATCAACACTTTTATCAGAGTTGCCGGTGCCAGGCGAGTCATTGAGGATGTCTTGGCCAATTAAAACCGACCGAGTGTCGATCCGAGAAATGGGTTGTTTCCCTGACGGATGGCAGTCTCATTTCCGTTAGACCATCAGCTTTTGGTCTGGTTTTTGCTCTCCTATATGACCAACACGTGATGGCAGTTTGCCACCAATCGTGGTCACGTCCGCTCGTTTTCAGCTCGGAGTTGTGTCCACAAGACTTTGGCCGATGCCGGAATCGGTCCGAAAAAGAAAAGCCTGGTTATATAGTGCGCACCACCACTTGGACCATCCTTTTCATTTCCGGCAATAAGCCTAATTAGATCTGTGATGAAGAGGCGAGTCTCGCCCGCCCCATCAATTAAAGCGTTGTGACGTGAGTCGTGTGCCAACGTCTTCATATATAGCGAGTGATTCACATAAACGAGTCTTCCAACATCAAGACAGCAACAGCGCCATCGCCAACTAATTGAACGTATATACAAGACCTTAATTTTGTCTCGCTGCAATATCCCCATAGCCAAACTGCATGGAACGTGGGAACCATGATGGCCGCCAATGTGCTTTTCGACACATTCGCAACTCGGATTTAGCAACCGCATACTAAACCTGATTACCAGCTCCAGATACAGATCATCAATGCATCCTATAGACAATGAGCTCATTGCTATACTGGTAGATATTATATAGGACCTATACAGCACAATCTGAATTGGTTTCTCGACATCACATGAAACATTGATAAGCTTATGTTTGGAAGAACCACGGGCTATATAGATTCAATAAATTGTATGCAGATTTGTTATAGTGAAAGGCACGCCACAAGTTTAACAGCAATTGCTTATTTGACATATCCAGAATGACAAATTTGCATAAAATAGCTGCAACGACAAAATTAATACAATTCCAATGTGTCCTATTGCCCATAATATTCAACTATTCAAATAGTATCGATAGCAGTGAAATCAACAATTGATGTAGGTATATGGTATACTCATGCTTAAAATGTTATGAATTATAATATTGGATATGAAACTATTTTGTGCTTGAGTGGCCTGGACTTTACGGAACACGTGTAATTTTAAAACGTCAAGAGGGCATCGATATGAGAGCTACACGCGGCAAAGCCAAACTCAATCCAGAGAAAATAACTTTATAACGGTTTGTATGTGATTTGTGGACCGAACGCTTATTGAATGAATTTTATGCAGTATTCAGGAATATATATATTTTTCGCATGCAACTACTCCAAAAGTAGGATTCGCCGTTTGGTATGGCACTTCAAATAAGGTAAATTAATTTTATTAACGCGGGTGCAATAAATTTTGTCTCCTTTTTAGGCAAGAAACGATTTGGAAATGCGTCGCCAGCGACGTTACTATCCAAAACTTTTGAACAGATTCCCCAAAAATACAACGTTTACTTCCTTAAATATACCGCCAAAAAAATACACTATTTTTACATACCAAGTTTAATTTTGTAGAGCATTTTTCAGGACGCACAATGCGTGTGCTTGTATCATTTAAAGGAATAACCGGCGGAATTCAATATTCGTTGGAGCTGCAACTTTAGACCAAATACTTTGGGAAAAATAAGTAACAGGTAAGGACTTTCATTTATTTGATAGCATATACAGGGTTTCAACTTTAGAAGTGATCAAGGACTTTTATTTGGAAGTGGTTAGAGATAAGTGAGAAATTGTAATGGGAGTGAATAGGAAGTGCCCTATGCCCATC
>JAQFZQ010003038.1:0-11845 GCA_034696005.1 Glomeris marginata | reverse complement strand
TGCTGCCCCCTGTTGTCGATTTTTAAACGCGAAAAGACCAACGTGCCCCTGAGCCAACTAACCCCGGTCTCCCCTATATATTTCTTTGATTTTCATCATTTGCATAGCAATTCTCGTTTTTCTTTAAATTCACAAACGAAATGAAACACTTTGAAGCATTGTGCATGTATAGTGAAAATAATTTTCAATTGACTTTGCCTTTGCAGGCATCCTGCATATTATACTGTAGACCTATAGCAAGTCTGTTGCATGCATATAGGATACAGCAACCATGTAACTGGTCTGCAAATATTAATACAGCAAATTGTGCTGCAGTCATGTATACACTTTATGGAATTTAGGTCTGCCATTGTTGCACTGAAAGACAATCTCTTTTTTCATAATAAATATTACTGATGATTACATGTTACTAAAGTTTATATACGTTAGTCGTGAACGGTGTTTGTCTGTTTGCCGTTTGTTTGCATTGGGAACTTTCAGCTCATTTTTTACCCAACTTCTACACGTCTTAGAGAACTGAAATTTGGTACACAGATCAGTCTCGTGGCATATTTTCATCTATGAAAAGTTTTGTTGTAGGTTACAACTTAAAATAGGGAGTATTTCACTCGCAAAAACCGAAGCGGGGGTAGCTTCATGGGTTGTTTTCACTGCACAGCCCATGCGAATTTCTATTTATGTGACGGCAGTGACGGCGCTTGTGGCACCAGACTTTCGAAACTCCAATTCGTAATTGACGCTCATGTTGATTTATATATAAACTTCGTATGACTCTACATGTCATATTGAATTACATTCACATGTGAATTCCAAGTATAACACTGAATGTAAAGCAACATCTTTTCAGCTTACCTGCATTCAAATTATAGCTTGGTATCTTTACTACCTTAATTAGTGTGTATAGTAACTAAAATGAAAAGTGATTGATACAAATCGTGTTCACAGATGTATCCTATACTTAGTGGCTATTCATTTGAATTAGTATATATGTATATGTACAAATAGCTGCACGCATATGTATATATAACATCCATGAAGTGGTTTTCTTTTTCAACAAATGAAATGGTACATTGACCGTGTTTTCATGATAAATCGACAAGTTATGTATAATCGTGCAAAAAAGCTGCTTGTAGTACATAGTATAAGGTATATGAAGCTAGGAAATTCAGTGAAGCGCGAAATCGCTGTAAAATCACCCAAGATGGCCGCCACTCAGTGCATTAGGTGATTAAATTTTGTAAAACGTGTTATAAAACCTAGATAGGCTATATGGAGTAGTAATTTTTGACTGCCTGTGTGTAGTGTAACACTTCACGATCGTATTATTTATTGGAGATGGGAGCTAGCTCATTTATAAGTGAACGATCACATATTTATTTATGGCTGAGAACTACAACAGGTGTGAGGATTTGGATTTCTGATCACTCTTTGTGGCACATCCCTTCCCAGAAATGACATTCTAATAACATAAGCGCATATGTCGTCTTGTACATACATGTCAAAAACCTTATATTGATGTATGCATGAGATAAGTTTGCAGAATTAAGTAGAATAAAAAGTGGTATAAAAACGTTGTTACACCCACTGCACTAATATTCTTTTGTCTGGCTAATGGAGAATTTTCATCTCGTCCACATTTGGTGAATAAATTAAATGGGTCATTTACCATTGGCGTCAACACTGCTCCATTTCGATTAGGATGGTGGCAAATAAGCGTTTAAAAGCACGTTACACCCCTAATGGCATAATTGATTCGGTCAATCGCTTTTCACTTATATTCCACCCACAATTTTAGCTTTCTTTTTGCATGCCTTATTAATCATGTTATGCATGTACTCAGTAGATTTGTGTAGCAGCACACAGTCATGAGTGTGAGGAAGACAGCATGACATAAGCAACTTATTTATTCAGATATGTGTATTAAATTTCCTTCCAGTAGGGCTAAATAAGAAACCACTTAGTACTAATATAAACCCAATTTATGGAATCATTATTGTAGATTCTTACATTTAAATTTAATAACATGGGAGAATAGTGCCGATTGCTATAGCACATTATTGCAAACATTATATGTGCAAGCTTTCCCTTATAACATAATGCTTCCCTGCACAGCTCACATCTCCTGATTTACCTGCACACATCTGTTTGTGAAAATTCTAATGCTGCACAACATTGTAAAAATTTACATCAGTATAGATGTCAACCCTCAAATATGAAAAAACTGATTTTTACTATAAAGTTTCCCCATATTAAAATGAAAGAAAAACAATTTAATGAGTTTGAACGAGTATAACTTTTTTACAGAAGTTTAATATTGTGACTTATATCACATGAACATATTGTGAATGAGAAGTTTAAAAGTTTATTATGCAATATTCTTGGCATCATTTATGAACGATCCCCAAGTAGTTTATGGCATTTACAAGGAGGTGTTAAAATATTTTTAACGGTTGTAAACTTTTCACTCTTAAGAGTTAACTTGCCAGAAACGTGTGCTCTTCTACATGGATAGCATGCTATGAAAAATTGGACAGTTTATGTCCGTGTTTAAAGAGGTAATAATTTACAGTTGGGACGTTCCGATAACATCAACGTCCGAATATATGTATACATAAGTGTGCGATTTTATAGTGATGGCGTCGCCGATAATCACCACAGATTTACCCTATTTATGAGCCTCCCACCAACTCGACCTAACACAGTATAAAAACACTGTTGTATATGTACGGACAGTTAGAAAAGGTGCATGCACTGTAACACATTTTTGTGCAACATTTTATTTATTCACCCCTACCTATTAAGGTGTGTTAACTTCTACTGTTTGTCCCAATTGAAAATCTGTTCGTTTCTGACCTTCGTTTGTCTTCTTTCTTGGGACAACCATACCACCTATAACATTTTTACATGGAAGTTGATAATTGGAAATCATATTAAATTATGCATTGCCCAATGCCCAATTATTATTAAGGTTCCTTTTGTCTGTATAGTAATATGTACTGCCACTCCTAAAATGGAGCAACAGAAAGCACACAGAGGTACAATATGCACATATTTGCATATTGCAATTTGATGGCACAGCACTTACAGAAATTTTATTCGCTGCTGCAGGTCTGCAAGTGGAACCATGACGCACTTCCGACATGTCTGCTGCAAACCTGCAATATGCCTGATGCATACAAGTATACTCACGACGGAGTAAACGTGAGGTTTTCCAATTAAAGGATTAGCTCAGTCCACTATTGTCGTCTATTTTCCTACGAGGGGTTACCTGACGTTCCCCTCAAGTTTAATTGGTGAACGTCTCGTAACCCCTCTAGGACAGTAGACGACAATAGTGGACTCAGCTAATCCTTTAATTGGAAAACCTCACGTTTACTCCGCCGTGAGTATACGTGACAAGCTGCACAAGTCTGCAGCAAATTTAATTGTGCAGCTTATGTGGAATTGGCAGCCTGCAGACTTGCAGCTTTGCCACATACCTTAAAGTATATACAGCAGGCATGTTGCAGGTTTGCAGCAGACATGTCGGAAGTGCGTCATGGTTCCACTTGCAGACCTGCAGCAGCATTGGTGCATCACTGCGAGAGAAGACAATTTCCATAGGGGAGTGCAATGAAATACAGTGAAACCTGTCTATGGTGGAAACTGTCCATGTTGGAAACCTGTCTATCGTGGAAAATTTTGCTATTTTTGGGACCATAGACTGCATGTTAAATGTTTAAAAAAAGACCTCTCTATGCTGGAAATTAAACCTGTCTATGGTGGAAAGTTTGTCCGGTCCCTTGTGATTCCACCATAGACAGGTTTTACTGTAGTTGCTGGAACTATTGTTGCTTCTACAGTGGAATACAATTGCATGTATGCATTGCATTTGGGATACAGAGCAAAGTGTTGGAATGGTATGTTTGAAAACCTCTTCAGATATGCTGATGTATACGCTGCATGGAGAGCCGGACTGGTTTATTGCCCAATGATTGTCATAATGCGTCGATACGTGGCGTCCTTTTCGCCTTGTTCGGCCATATTCTTTTTGGTCCATATCTTTTTCCGCACGATTTGCGAACGAAAATTTATTGTCCTTTGAGGGTCTGAAAGTGAAATTGAAGGGTATAAGGGAACGGGAGTTTGCGGAAGATGGCTTTATGTGTCCGGCAGGAAGTAAGTGGTCAGTCTGTGAAGGCCAAAGGATATTATGTCCTTCCGGCCAGCAGCATATATAGCTATTTGCTCCAGATGACCACTTGGAGAAATGTCACGTGACCACACCGCCCTTTCTCTGTGATCGCCTCTGGACACTCACTCACTTGCAACCTCCATCTTTCTCATTTCTTATTTGCAATGGGTCAGCGTGAAAACTAACACCATTCAGGTCACAACCTCAAACTCTCGTCATTTTCACATCATCACATGTGAATGATTGCAACGAGGGACCGTCCAAAAACAATGTCATTTTTGCCCTGCCACCAATGACAAAAATCTGGCCTGAATATGACTGAAATTTATAGTTATAGCTAAAACTTATCCTGTCATTTCAATGCTGCTGAAATACTAAGATATAATAGTCCTTCAATATTAAAGTTCAAGATAACCCACTTTTGATTTTGCAACCTGTTTATTGATCCATTTGAGTCATGCACGAAATGACAGATTCATCAAAAGTATTCAATATAAGACTATAGTATTAAGTGATTATATAATAGATAGGGTGTCTATACTGATACTGGAAATCCTGGAATTAAACTGCCATTTTTTTGTCACAAGATGAAATCACAGATTGCTGTGCAGCGAAATTTTAGGAGGGATTATGGGTGACCACCAAATGATTACAAAACATCAAGTTATGTTAAGTTTTAAAGAACCGGAAGTGTGGCCTCCCATCCGCAAACAAGGTGAATTCGTCTTGTGATACCATATAGAACACATTGTGCCTTCTGCACCGACGCCATATTCAGTCAGTTCCAGCGATTGCAGCGCCTCCTATTCAACTTAGCCTGTACTGTGAAAAATGGGGGGAAAACTTAAAGGGTACCTCTTTAATTTGCCACAAACCTTACAGTTATCACTGCAGTAGTTTTTTAGTAATAATTGTTTGAAATGTTGGAATGACTTTGTGGCCACCCTGTATAAATGCGATCATTTGGGCATCATTGCCGCACGAAGTTATACCCTATACTTTGTGCAATATTGTATACTATGTTTGAGAGAGTGTAAAAATGTAGGGGGGAAGAATGGTGATGATTATGCGATGCTATAACGTTGATTTTATACGGGGTGTCTGTCTGTTTGAGAGGGTCTTTGTGCCCCTTTGTCCCACATGTCCGAAAAATTTGCGTCAAGCGCAGCTCTCCTCCACAAATCACACTTATGATTGGCCGTTGTGTGAGTGACCAGGGTGGACCTTTAACGGTCACCAACGGCCTGTCAAAATTCTTCCCATTCGTCCTTTAGGTCCTTTAGGCGCCATTTAAACGATGGCTATGATTTTGTTATCCCATCTTTTGCGCTTAAATTGCATTGCAGCAAATTCGACCGCTGAACACAAAATTTTACGAGTTTATAGACAGTAATACAGTAACTTACATCTATACTGACTCTGATCATCAAGTATTTCACTTGTCTTTTTATTAAAATTGTGTTGGTGAACTATGGAAACAATTTAGTCTACAAAATGTAGTTTTAAAGGTGAACTGACACGGTTTTGTTAAGCACCATTAAATTTAACCTATACAAAGTAAAATAATGAACAATAATAAAAACAGGAAGCAGAATATCATGTGGAAATTAGTTAAAAAAAGTTATTAGCTCAAAGTTTTGACATTTGGGTGTCTGGTGACGTCATATGACGCATTTGACGCCATAGAAGGCCTCAAAAATCTCAAATCCACGAAAATTTGAGTTCTAATAACTTTTCTTATTAATTTCCATGGACATTCTGTTCCAACATATGCTTTCTTAATGCTTTTACACTTTATAGGTAATTAAGATTTAGGGTACCTTACAAAACTATGTTTGCAAATTAATCACTTTCAATGTATGGCTACTTTATGTAAGTTCATATTAGTATACTGAGATACTTTTTCTAATTTATAGATATATTTCACATTACTAAATAGTTTAGTAATAAAAGCAGTGGAATTCCTCTATAGGAATATATTTTATTGTTTCATATCAATTTTGAAACTAAATTATTACATCTTGTTGTGTGTCAATCATTTCTAACTGCGTTTTATCTTATACTGTTTACAGTATATACAAATATATTACATTAGATCTGCATTATACATATACTCGACATATCTTAAATAATGTATTTCACATAATTTCTGAATTGATATAAACACTGTACATTTCTATTATATTTACAATATGCATATACTGTAAATATCGATCGCTTTGGACAATTCATTTATTATTTTGTGAGTATTATATTTCATTGACTGAGCTTCATTAATAAATTATTAGTTATCCAATCGACATTTAAAGTTCCTCTTCAAATAATAAGAATGTTTAATACAACTGTAACATCAAGTTCTCACATTTCTCTATAATTAATATTGAGCTTTATTTTGCCTCATTTATAAAACATTAAATTGTTGCTAAAATTATATTACATGTTTTGGTAGCTTCATGAAACGTCAATTCCAGCTGAAATGTTAAACGTGCTGCATTAAATTCATGCAATAAGACAATAAATTTGAAGCATTTCCAGTCATTTCAATTTCTTGTTGCACTCGTGCTTCATGTTAGTACTGAATGCATTCAGCATGTTTAAAATGTGGATACTGTATTCAGCAGTTCCCATGTATGTTGTGTAAAAATTAAACATGCTGAATGCATGCAGCATGCTTGCAGCAAACGTGCAATCCTATTCACAAGTTTCCTGGCGTGTTTCATGGGTTTTTCCGTGTGGTGGCGCTGTGGTCAGAGCATACATGCCTTTTAGCATTGTTTTTAGCGCTGCTGCGGCACCATTACGATGCTGCTAGATATAGGAAAACAACTGCAGCACTACCACACGACACTTCTGGGAACTAGCGCCACCAGCGCCATGAAACTTGTGAATAGCTGTATGACAATGATGTCCAATATTATGAAAAACCCTATAAAAATCATGGAATTTTATATTAGAATTGACTGAACGTGTTAAATAAGGCGAAATTAACTGTAACCTGTCAATACTTTTCAACTATATTACGTATATACATTTGGTGATTTGAGAAGTGACCGACCGTAAAATCTACAATTGCCGATTTCGGAGCGAGATGGTGTTGGGAGTGTAGAAATCATGTCCTGATGAACTGATGCTTCTCAATTTGTTGGTGTTGACTACGAATGGCAAATCTGTTCACATGTACAGGTATTGGAACGATGATCTTTGGTGCGTTCGGATTCCCAGGACTGCGGCCTCCGACAAGTCCTGCTTTCACCCTCTTCCACTTGGCCCTACGATTCTGGAACCAAATCTTGACTTGCACCTCGCTCAACTTGAGACTGGTGGCAATTTGCGAACGTTCCGTCAAAGACAGGTATTTCTTGGAGTGGAACTCTTTCTCCAACTCCAGCAATTGTTCACTGGTGAAAGCTGTCCTACGGCGACGATTCTTTCCTCCACCTGCCCCTGACCCAGGCCTTTCCTTGTCCGTTGTCTTGCCCGTTCCAGAATCGTCGGACAAAGGTCCTGACCCTTGACCCATGCCGCTTGTAGGTGACAGGGAGAGAGGAGACTCGGGGCAGTCGCTGGCATCGTCCGCCAGGGGGCTCTCGCTCCGATCGCGCCCCTCGTGGTCCTGTTCAACCCCCGAAGGGCTCGAAGTGTATTTGTCAGAAACTGGATAGAAACATTCAATATTTCACTATGTATAATAACATTTATTTTTATCAACGTTGCTTTTCATTTCAATGATATATCAGTACACCCTATAAGACAAAAAGAGTGAAAGTGCACCCTAGTAAAACAATTTCGCAGTTGTTACAACTTTTAGGAATGTAGGATAACACTATTAAAAGGTGCTACTTAAACACCTAAGCGTTTGGGGACATGCGTTTATATGAACTTTATGTCTTGTTTTTATGCAGGGAATATTCCCCGTAAGTTTGTCCACCTATTTCAGAAAAACCCTGCATAGATGTATATATACAGTAAGTACGTACTGAATTTTGAATTACAATTTACAAACATACGATTTTTGAAACTGACAGGAAAACCGTCAGTTTGGATGTTGGAAGCAGGCATGTAACTGATAATACCGTGTATCCCTCCCACATTCGTATACCACTCCAAATAATGCACATTCTGGCTTTTGCACTTTGTTGAAATTGAAACAACATAATTATTTTGTGCCTAGTTCCAAAATGCATTAATTTGAATTGCATATACAGGGTGGTTCAAAAGTCCGTGGAAATCGTTAATAAATTGGACAGGAAGTGACAGATAACAAACACGATGACACACCTCTGATGTGTGGAATAAACTGAAATAACTGTTTTAAAGATAATACCAATCTCTGATCGAGTTACAAAATTAAGAAAATTTTAAATAATGGGATATTTAAGAATAAAAGGAAATAAATGTCAAAGACAAAAGCAAAGGAAATAAAGGAACACTGTACACCCTGAATTACACCATATTCCACAATTGATTAAAGGAAAAACTAATTTCCACTCGTTCTATTAATAGCTACATAATACGATTTAATGATCGTGCTTGGAAATTGTAGGCCTAGTAGTAGTATTATTTAAATGCGGAGAATAAGCTATCGTTTGCCAATTCAATTGGCTAAATTGAAAACGACAGGCAATTAGAGTGGAAGTGATCGAGGACTACCATTATATGTATATGGAAAAGTCAGTGCAATGACCGAAGGGGCCAATTGTTTCAACTAGTGTCGTTAATGAGCCTGGGTTAACAACGATCAATGACAATTTACAGTTCACAGGCTGCCGTGTATCATGCAGCTATGACCATATCACGTGATGTCTATTCGGCCCCAAGCCCACACCCCTCACAATTTGTGCATATATTTGCACAGGCCCTGACGGTATTACATGCACATAGTCTAAATGGTGGGTTGCTGGCAATGAGTCACTGGCACGCAATCATCACTGAACAATGTAAGGCTTATCCTCCCTTTATACATACAGTGTATATCCCTTCTTCTCCCCCAAATCAAATATTGTTCATATTTAACGCAAGCGATTTATCTCCCCATCACACCAACACGCTATTATGTAAGTGTCCACTTATAGGTGAAATGATATAATGCTTCAGATACAAATTATATTTACGTATCATGGTGTCTTTGCAAATATTACATTGTTATTGGCAGTGTAAATAATTTATTAATATAATATGCTAACACCTCAATAACAAACGGCGATCTATTCCCAGAATAAAAGTTTATTATTCATATACATTAGCTTTGAAAATTTCTATAGGAAGCTTTTGTTGTATACACTTTTTTATAAGTAATTTATCATTATAAAAGTTGATATTTTTATAATTGCTGTATGTATAATGAGTGGCATGTGTTTTCTTTTGGAAGCAGTTTGCATTCTGATTCTATTTGGGCAACATCAATTTAGAGGATATAACATAATTAAAGTTTACAATACAGAATTAACTGATATTAAAGTTACAACTAAACAACTGTGTAGACATTGTAGAAGAATTAGAAATTACAATGGAAAAGTTAAGAGAACCATAAACTTTTATACTAAAATTATATTTTTAATGCCCTGTGCTGTTTTGTAATATTTATGTCAATATTGTCAAAATATAAGTGTACCAACCACTCAATGTTTGCATCAATATTTCACAATGTTTGGGCTGTTGCATATAGTACTGCATATATAGGAAAAGGGTTTTTATTTTATTCGCAATTTGTATTTTGCACACATGCAATAAAAGAGCATCAAAATATAGTACAAATATTTTGAACAGCTGCAAGTTTTGTCCCATGCACATGTTTTGAATTATTAAATCATATATCAGATTTGAATAGGTCCCAAAATGGCAGTTGTCATGCATAAAACATTGCAGCAAGTTTTTCAGTTATTTGAGCATCAGAATATGTACTCAAATATTAATTAAAAACGAGATTAAAAATATGGATTTGATTTTGTCTAATGTGGATTTTTAAATCATGTTATTGAACTGGAACTTTACTATTTGTCAATTAACTAAATGTTGCAAGTATAGCACATGTTTTGGATAAAGTGTTTACCAATTAACACTAAATCCTCATAATTTTGTATTCGGGGAAGAGGGAAAACATCTGCAAATATATACAAAGTATACAAGGTCTACAAAACTATACGATTCCATTTACAGGGTGGTCCGGAAGTAATTAGTCATACTCTAAATACAGTATATGCGAAAGGATGTGATAAATTAACGTGAATGTACAACATGCACATTGAACAATAATTGTAATTTTGATAAAACCTAAAGTGAAACATGAATTACGGAGTGTGGACACAATTCCCTTATAATAATTAGCCTGTGTTTACCCTGTATGATGGTAAACATACATTGATAGTATGGAAAACACATGTGTTAAACTTACAAGGGGAAGCTAATTCCCTGCTCCTTTTGAATCTGGATCCTGGAGAAGTTGACGACCTCCTCGAGTCTCCATCAGTTACTGGCGAAGGTGGGGTCCTAGCCAAGGGCCTGGCCATCGACCTTGAAACCAACTGCTGTTGCTGCTGCTGCTGTTGTTGTAACACGTGACCGAAACCAACATGATGGTGGTGATGGTGCCCATGGGCCTGCATCGAGGAACACAAGCTGCTGGCTAAATGGGCCGGCAACGGTGCTTGCAGTCCCCCCTGGTGATGCCCATGGGAACCGTAGGGCACTTGCCTGCTAGACCTCGGTCTACCACTAGCACAAGCCCCTGCGACAGCGTGTCCAAAAGCTGCCAGCTGGAAAGCATTGGCAGAAGAGGAACCTCCAGGAACGAACATGTAGCCGTTGTACAATAAAGGTGGAAGGTTGAGGTAGGATGTTGGGGCTGCTGAGGAGGACAAGGACCCTGATGAAGGTCCAGAGGAGGACATGAGGGAGTCTATGGAGAAAGGAGCAGGCCCCATCCCCGGCCGTTGCATGTTAGCCCCAAAGTGTTGCAAACTCTTTTGGGTGCTGCTATGGGTGCTGTACAGGGTCCTGAACAGTTCCGTGCTTCGGCGGTGGCGACACAACGACCAATGATGGGCCGATTAGCAGGTCGGCTAAATCGAGAGGAGGGATCAGCCCACAAAGTCATCAGTCTTCTTCAAATTACGTGCATGCCACTCTCCAACACCACCTTTTTCTGCTCTCCCTCTGGCGGTTATGGGGGCAAACGCACCCAGTTGCAGACCTCAACCAATGGCAGATTGGAAGGAGGTGCTTGCAACTTGGTGCAACTCTGCACATTGCGGAGTGGTGATTGGTTGCCGGTTGGCATTGGCCAAACTGGGCTCCACCAGTGCAATCAGCTGTTATTGATTATGATAAATAGCGGTGCAGTCAAAGACTGCTCCTGTGTGTGTGTACCATGGGACAGTATGGAACAGCATGGGGTAATATGGCACACCGGTGTATGTATACAATTTCCCTCTTTTTTTGCACGAGGGAAGAGTTCTTCAAAACCTTCGCGCAAGTTAAATTCACTATTTTGAGGTTATCGTCCTATACAGTGGTAATACAAAGTCCTCCAAATATTATAAAATTAATTGCATCATATGGTATATCTCATATAATTTAAAAAGGTAGGCCCTATGCATAACGTATAACGCACGTAATTGTTACGGGAGTTTACGACATTATATGTTACAGACGCAAAACTAATTATCCTAACCT
>JAQFZQ010003037.1:0-11852 GCA_034696005.1 Glomeris marginata | reverse complement strand
TGTTTAGCTATCCTATCGACAACCGCCATTTTGCAGCTTTCAGCATGGGCGGAGCTTCGGTGAAATAGGTCAATTGAAACAGGATGTCTATGTTGTTAAACACAAGCAGCAATTGTGCAGAATATCATTCTTTTAGCTAAAAGATGCACAAGAGGAACTCTCACAATCTCAAGGGTTCATAATTCCATAATTAAATGAACAAGGGGGCACCCGGGTTTGAACCGGGGACCTCTCGATCTGCAGTCGAATGCTCTACCACTGAGCTATGCCCCCACATGACAAACCAAATTCCATAATCATATCTAACCCAATTTATTATAAGAACTGCAGGAGATACCATTTTCCTTGACTAGATAAGTTGAATAGCTATAAAACCTAACTTGAAAATATAGCTATTTGTACAGTAAATCTTTTATATTAATTCCTATCCAATAACAAATTTACTTAATATTTTGAACATATTGTAATTAATATCTACTAGCTATAGATTATACAGATAACAGTCAGTTTATTGCAATATGCAATCATTGACACTCATCATTTCTTAGCGTTTGGTTGCAAAATTAAAACTACTGCGTGCAATACATACAATTTTTGTATAGTAAAATAAAACATGTATCAGCATTATTCATTAACAAAAATTAAAAACAAAGGGGGCACCCGGGTTTGAACCGGGGACCTCTCGATCTGCAGTCGAATGCTCTACCACTGAGCTATGCCCCCCAATAGCACTTCACTCAAAACAAAAACTGTATCTAAATTCCTTTTTTACTAATGCATGTAATCTTGCTATCTACTAATTACACGTTTAGGATATATAAAAAGCTCATACCGGTGATGAAAACAGCTTTGCCAGATGTATTTTTTACAATTCCCGTTGGAACAAAATGAGCGGCCATTTTTAAAAGGATATTAGCACATGCAGCTGCCAGCAGTGCTGAACCCACTAATTTTACAGTCCAAATCTCAAAACTTTGGAATATAAACAGTAATGAGCTGAATACTAACACGTAGACGGGCCATTTTCTCACAGAGCAACCAATGGCATACAACCAACTCATGGTGCAGATTTTTCAGCACTGACTTGCTGTGCTAAAGAAACTTCCTGGACCTATTGTATTGCTTTCTTTGCACAACCTCGACTGCATGTATGAGTCTCCAAAACAAGTTTCTTCTGACAGTATGCATGCAATAAAAAAGACTGAATGCTTCTTCCCCCTCCCCCACTACAATAACACTTATCATGCAGGTGTAGCAAGCAATTAATACTTATTAGAGGTAAAAAGACACAATATTGTTAATTAAAACTACAATGGTTATTCCATACAAATAAAACCCCGAAATAACAATTAAATACGATAATACACTTTTCTGTACTTCTTTATGCATATGCACGAAAGTTAAACTTATTAAAGAAATCTAAGCTACGTATATATTAGCTTACTAATAATGGACACTCAAATCCAACTTGATGTAGAGTTTGTATTAACAAAGGACACAAAGGTTTACATAAAGCAACAACTTGAGTAGGTGTGTTCAGCAACAATGTTTCACTAGGAATGTATGATTTTTACTTAGGAGGTGACATATATGTTCGCCTATTTTGGAAGTGCCACCCCAAAGGGCACTTCGGCTATATATAGAAAACGAAAACAAAGGACAAGGGCATGCACCAAACCTTCATACACTCTTGCATGCACTTATTTATACCTCAAGAAAAGAAGCTATAGAGGAACATGTGTTTGCTTAATATGTGTTGCTTACAATTAGTTCTAATAGATTGCAAATGTAAGTTTAAAATGTTGACAAATTAAGCGGTTTCAATGAAACAGAAATATTCGTCTAATGTATACAAAATGAATTACCCCGCACTCACATCCTTGATGCAACAGATGAAGCGATGCAGCCAATAGAAAGGCCTTGAATGATCTCAATGATAAAATGTTTCAAACGCGCGCGCCACCACACGGCGTCGTGTGTAAACTAGAAATTATATAACCTGCCTGCCACTCTTGGCTATAATAATACCTCCAGCTCATCGCTGCCACACCATCTGCTGGAAATCAAACGTGAAGCTGCTAGCATCCACGCAATCTAAAATAATATAACGCAATGTCAGGACAAACGAAAACCTTGCGGAAAGGTAAAGCGATTGTTATGTTTTTTTAAAGAAATGTTGAAGTTATATAATTTAATTGAATATGACAATGTATATCGCATGCAGGCTCAGAAGAACCTCCGGCAACCAAAGGACTTTTCCGACTGTACAGCCATCGTTTTTGTCCATATGCATATCGTGCTAGGATTTTGTTAGCCGCTAAGAAAATACCGTGAGTTTTTATAATATTGATGTGCATTTTGATAAGGGACGTCCATTAACCACGTGTCCCTTTCTTGGGGGGGAGGGGGTACCAATGGGGGTACACAGATGAAGACACAAAGGTGGGGGGGGGGGGGGGTCATAATGCAGACACGTGGCAAATTTGAAAATGTGAGGAGGCACTGCAGTGCCCATGGGAAGATGTTGAAAATGACATTTGACATTTTCAATTATTTTTGAAGACCAATTGGGGGAGGGGGGGGACCAAATCCATGTGGTTTTTAGGTGGGTTGGTTATTGTTCCACATGCGGACAATGGGGGGTGTTAAAAAGTTGGGAGGACACTTGGTTTACGGGCGATTTTATGCACCAAAACATTTAATTGTTGTGCATGCAGACATGAAATCTTCAACATTAACCTGAAGGACAAGCCGGAATGGTTTCTTGGCAAAAACCCACTTGGAAAAGTTCCTGCATTAGAAAAAGATGGAGAAATTTTGTATGAATCGCTTATAATTGCCGACTATTTGGATGAAGTGAGTCCTCCTACACTTCATCCTGAGGATCCATTACAGAAAGCCAAAGGAAGAATTCTTGTTGAGCACCTCTCCAAGGTGATACAAAATTGAAAATTTTATATAACTTTAAACAAGGATGTAATAATTAATACGATTTTTGGCGCACTATCAAACTCGGTATGGCCATTGTATCTTATCATCCTTGATAACAATAACAAATAAACACTACGATATGTACAGACACTTGCATAAACACTTATTTTTGCTGCATTGCCAAAATTCAAAGTTGCTTATGTCCCAGAAATATAACCTGAAGTCATAAAGATATGGCTTGTTTAATGGTAGGTACGTGTACTACGTTATACCAAGAGTGGATGAATTCATCCACTCTTGGTTATACTAGTATTTTGGCAAAAAAACATTGCAATGTTGCCTTGGAAATATTGGCACACCTGCTTCAGAGTTTGGCGCACCTGTTTGCCATTATTTTCATTGAAATACAAATTTAATTGTGCCAAGACCACTTATGATTTTCATGAAACATAATTCATTTTTTATTAGGTGAACGGCCCTTTGCATGCAATGTTGATGAATCCTGACGGGAAGGATGCAGCTTTTGTTGAGCTCAACGAAGGAATTTCAGTTTTTGAGAAGGAACTGATCAGAATAGGGACCCCATTCTTTAACGGTACAGCGCATGCAAACTTCAATTGTAGCCACTAGTCAGATGTAATAATATTACAAGCGCTGCATTTAATTTCACAGGATCAAATCCAGCAATGACAGATTTTATGATTTGGCCTTTCTTCGAACGGCTCCTATGCCAACATCTTGTCCAAGAACCACAGCACCAAGTCAAATTGGACAAATTCCCACACGTAGCCAAGTGGTTGAATGAAATGAAGGCCCAACCGCTGGTTCAGCAATGCAGTGTAACCCCAGAGTTGATGGCGGGATATTTAAAGTCTGCCGCAGCTGGTACCTCAAACTACGACTTTGGTCTTGATGACTGAATGAATGTACACTTTATAATATACCACTACACATTGGCAGAATAAAATCATTCCACTGAACGTTTTCTGTGAGCAATTGCATTGTTTTGATTCCAATAAAATGTTGTAGCATTGTGTAGCATACGCAACTGCAGGCATCGAACTGGAAAGGTAGGTGAACTGACAATTAACAGGGAAAACCGAGAAATCTGCCTGAAGTGGAATGAAACTGTGAGAGTACTTCCTTTCAAATTTTCTTAACATTAATAATTTATACAAATTTGAACAGTATTGTTTGGTGGAAATGAAGTCTATACATTTTAAGCTACTTAATACTGAATAATATAGTACCGTATTTAGAAATAAACATGTTGTTTGTGAAATTACAAGCAGTAATACAACGATGAAACTTGAAACTGAAATTCAGACTTCAGTTAGATTCCATACAAGGCACCTTTTGGACTTTGCATTTTGGATGTTGAAGCAGCAAATGCAGGCCTTTAATCCCAATAAAAACAACAAATAATTATCCACCATTCTGATACATTAAAACTCATCACAAATCCAACTCGACATTGTGCTCAGCTAGCCACAAAATGTCCAGCCTAATCTCCCTAACGAAAGGTAAGCTCGAAATTCTACATGCTCATCGTATAAAACTTCCGTTCCTGTTATTTCGATAAAGCTTTGATTCCAATCGCTAAACTGCTAGATTCAAAGTTATTACAATAATATAAATTGTCGTTTGTTGTAGGATCTCCCGAGCCTTCACCACCCAAGCCAGGCCAATTGCGGCTCTATAACCATCGTTTTTGTCCATACACCTACAGGGTGCGATTGGTACTCGCTGCCAAGAAAATCCCGTAAAAATCATATTTCAATTCCTAAAGACATATTTTTGCAAATGCAAGACTAAATTCTACCAAGAGATTCTACGTAACTTTTGCCTTTATACCAATTGCAGTCACGAGTCGGTGTACGTACACATCCCAAACAAACCCGAGTGGCTCTTTCTGAAGAATCCATTGGGTAAAATCCCCATTATGGAAAAAGATGGAAGTATATTGTATGAATCCGTGATCATATCGGAATATTTGGATGAGACATATCCTTCTAGTGTCAAGCTAATTCCAACAGATCCCTTGGAGAAAGCAAAAGGAAGAATCCTTGTTGAAAATGCAGCCCAAGTATAAATTTACTTGCTTATGACAACACATTGCAATTTAAAATTTTACATGGCATACAGCTCAAAATAATCTCATTTATTTTAAGCTAAACGTACATTTGATGGCTGCTTTCAAAACGCCTGGCCCAAGTGCAGCTGATACAGTTGACAAAGACTTGCAATACTATGAGAAGGAGTTCACTGCACGAGGGACAGAATACTTCAGCGGTTAGTAAGTTACAATAGCTTTTATGGAACAATTATTATTTGCTTAATTACACATTTCATTTAGGCCAGGAACCAGGAATGACCGATTACATGCTGTGGCCATCTTTCGAATGGTTGTCAATTGTGCCAGAGTGGCATGAAGACATAGGAATCAAACTTGATAATTATCCACACATTTCCAAATGGATTGCAACCATGAAAGCTCATGCAGTGGTTCAAGGGATAGCATTAAATTTGTCGTTGTGGATCGAGTATTTCAAGGGATACATTGTAGGTATTGCAAAGCCAGATTTGGGTCTGTAATAAATACAACTGCCAGGTGCCACTTAATTATTACTTGAAATCATACAACAATTTCTGTAACAAGTTTCAATTTTTTGAATTGGTGAAAGTTGTTAATAAACCACTAACAATTTGCATATACCTATGACAGAGAGTTGTATAATGACAGAATTGATGTGACATGCTGAATGTTGTACAGGAACAATAACCAATAATCTAGCTTTTGCACCTACAAGGTACAGGCAGGAAATCAAATTGCAGCAACTCCTTCTATGTAAATATTTATAAATAAAGGACAGGTAATGCATGAAATTAAATGAGAAACTTCTAAATCGGAAGAATGCAAACAAATAATTATCTGACTTGGGGAAAAAAATAAAAACACAACAGGAACTTCCTAAAATAACTGTATATGTCTAAATAGACGAATTTTGGGCATCACACTTTTTCGAGTTGGAGCAGCACGTGCAAGGCTATGTACAAGACCTTGAGCTGCATGCACGAAAATGCTGATGAGAGTAATCTGCCATTCCCAGATAACACGAACATTAACGCCAACTCGACGTTTTGCTCAGCTCAGTTTGCCGAAAATGTCCAGCCTACACGCTCTAACTACAGGTGAGCTCGAAATTCCGTTTTCATTTCCCAATTTAGCAACTGCGAATCCATAGCTGAATGATTTCTAGTGCATGCGTTCATGTAATTTGACCCAATTTCCTATTTACTGCACGTTTTTTAAAACGTAAGCAACACCATGTAACAACTTATTAATAATCCTGCTAGATATATTGCATTCACCAACGAAAACATGCATATTCTAACTAACAGTTATCGAAAAATTCTGCATTTTGCAATGTACCATACACTTGTTAGTGACAATTTGAGCATTCTATCTTATTTCAGAATGGCACCCACCCTTCACAATAATTATGTAATGTCTGAAGTAATTATATAATGTATGACTTGCAAACAGCAGTTTATCTGTCCGTGTACAAGGTTTACATTATAGCTTAGCAACATTTCCCATAGTTACTGGCACTTCAAAATGCAGATGCAATACTCTGCATTAAATGGTGCATTTTACATGTTCACACTTTCTACATGAAAATTCAATTTTTTGTGTGTTGTAGAATCACCAGAGCCTCCAGCACCCAAGCCAGGCCAATTGCGGTTATATGGTAACCGCTTTTGCCCATTCGTCTACAGGGTGCGATTGGTCCTAGCTGCCAAGAAAATCCCGTACAATCTCATTTAAACTGCCCAAAGGCATTTGTTTGAAAATGTGTTAGCATTTAGAATGACAGGCTTTAATTTTATCTTGGGCCATTTGGTGCTAAACTAAATATCAAAACTGTATTATCTGCATGCAACGTTTGCCTTTGGACAGATTAGATACAAGTAGCCTACACAATTCATTATAAAATAACTATTCTCTAGCCATGAAGTGTTCAATATACACCTCCAAAAGAAACCCGTTTGGATGGCAGCAAAGAATCCTAACACCAAAGTTCCGATTATTGAGCAAGACGGACACATATTGTACGAATCCACCGTCATATCCGACTATTTGGATGAGACATTCCCTTCTAGTGTCAAACTACTTCCAACAGATCCCTTGGAGAAAGCAAAAGGCAGAATCCTTGTTGAAAATTCGGGCAAAGTATATAAATATATCTTATTTGCATATGCCAACACATATGTGGACCAACATGACTTGCAAACCATAATGATTATTTCTTTTGTAAAGCTAATAGGGAGTTTTATAACTGCTATCAAAACGTCAGACCCAAATGCAAATGAAACAATCCATAAGGAAATACTTTACTACGAGAAGGAGCTGGCTGCAAGAGGCACAGACTTCTTCAATGGTTAGCAAATTTTAGATGCCGAGTAATTATAATTTGGTTCAGAGCACAATGTACTAATAGGTATTTTGTTTACATATTGCAAAGTAAGTTACATAATAGAAAATTTCCTTTAGGTCAGAATCCAGGAATGACCGATTATATGCTGTGGCCATCTTTCGAATGGTTGCCCATTTTGCCAGAGATTCGTGACAACATTGCAGTCCAATTTGACAAACTTCCACATCTTTCCAAATGGATCGATAAGATGAAAGCTAATCCAGTGGTTCAAGAGAGCACCACTGGTTTACCATATTTTGTAGAACATTTAAAGGGGTACATTGCAGGTGAAGGAGACCCAAACGTGGGCCTATGATAAATAAATGAAAATACAACCGCTAGATGCCAAATTATATATTTTTGAATTAATGCAATGATTCCTAACCAGCTGTCATTTATGAATGCCAATCAAGATTTTGCCACCTCAAAATTGTCAATGATGTGGTAATAAAAGATCATTCACCTTCAGTTATCCACACTGCAAATTATACAAATGTGTAATAATTGCTTCAAAATAAATGAAATGTTTATCCCCGGAATAAATTGTGTTCTCGTGAGGGAATTTTTACTTTACTTCGGCTATGAAATTTATAAATTGACTACAAAATACCACGGAGCACCTTTATTTCTCAAGATACATTTTTTTCTTCTTCATATTACGAGAAAGATGAAAGGTAAACGCTGCGCACAGTGAAATAATATTTTCAAAACTTGCCCTACATTTTTTACATTGCGCAGCCTGCCTCTTGCCAATATAAGGTATAGTCGATACAAAATCAAAATGGCATCAAATCACATAATGCCCAATACATGCAATTACAATTCCACAAAACAAACTGCACTACTTTTTTTTAGGAATTCACATTGCATTTTAAAAAACTATTGTTTTAGAAATGAACTTCTACAAGGCATTCAACAGTTTGCTGCCAACTTGAATTGGGACAGACTATAACACTTAACTTTCAGCATATTAAATGTAATTGAAATTTCACATTGCGCAGCATATCTTTTGCCTATACAAGGTAGCACTATAATGTTAGCATATTTAATGTAGTTCAAATCTAAACTTAAAGATGATGCAATTTTTATGCAAGAAAAAGGTGGCATGAAGGTAGAGTTTGAAATAAAAGTTGAATAATGAATGTACAGAAGCAAGAAGATACTATATAAGCTGGGAGAAATTGTAAGAGGCAATTAATCAAGAAAAACAGAAACTGTAATGAAAATTATAGGAAAAAGGGCTTAATGATGGCGGAGAGGAAACAATGAGCGTTCGCTATAAGTGAAAACTGAACTAAAGGTTTCACCAGACTGTGCTGCCTGGAAAAAGAAAACTTACACACCACACATTTGTTCACAAGACAACCCACATCAAAACCCCAATTACCATTACCCCACTTGGTAAAAATTTGATTAATTTTTTACATTTTTTTCTCTCACACTACACACTTTTAAGATAATTGTGCCCCTTCTATTATCTTAAAATAACATACATTTTTTCTCCTTTTAAATTTTGTTGCAAAGTGTAAACAGTCCTCGTGCTTTCTCGTTACCGTGGTTTTCTTCAATACATTTGAGGAAAAAAGTTTTTTTTTCTTGTTCACACAACATTTGACCCCTCCCTTCCCTAACCCAACGTCTTGCTTAGAATGCAACAAAGCTTTTACCCGCCTCTGGCACGAGCACTTCAAAGCTTTTGTTTTAATTAGTAGGGAAAAAACCATCCTGTCCGCCTGCCCCTGACAAAGCAAAAAGCAACATTTCCTTAGAAACACAGTTGCATAAATGGGAGTAGGAGAAAATGTTCAGGATACATGGGGGGGGGGGGGTGTCCAAGACCACGTCAATAGTTTTCACGGGGTTGGTTAGTGATCAGTTAGTTATATACCTCACCTTGGCCTCCGCATCGGTCTATAACCGTGATATAAGTTGGTTCGGGTTGGTCGTCTAAACCGGCCTCGTGGTGGTCTGTTTGTTGAACTGATTCCAGGTCTGTTTGTTCTTTTTGGTGATACCTAAACATACACATTTGATTATTACAAGTTGAATTCTGATTATATATGCACTAAATTAAGTATACCTTTATTTGCCTGCCTCTAAACAGAGACTCGTCTAAAGCCATCGCAGTCTGAACAGAATCCTTATCCGCAAATTCAATATAAGCAAACCTGCAAAGGTTTAATTTTTATAATCTGCATCAGTAACTGGCTTTGCTACACTGAACAAAATGATTACACAATGAATTAATACCCTTTAGGGTGTCCAGTGTACTTGTCACATAGAATGGTAACCCTGTTTATTGAGCCACAGCCATGAAAATGCTGTTCGAGTTCCTCAGCTGTTGCTCCATAGTCCACCTTGGCAGAAATAAAATCAAGTGGTCAATTCTCATCATTCATTCAGGGGTAATACACTAAAAACCTCAAATTATAAAGCAAAAATAATTACACTGCCAACGTAAATGGATCTCGCATCAGCTTCAACTTTCTCCTCAATTGACATGTTCAAGTTACTGGAAGCTGCAAAAAGAATAAATCATACACCTCAATTTTGCAGTTCAAGGAATGTAATAACGTTTTGAATGAACATGAGAAATATTACAGATTTATACAAAAATGTATGACCACACACCTGGAGGACTTCCTAAACTCATGCGTTTTTCAACTTCGCTCTGTAATTGTTTCAACTTTTCTGCTTCCTCCTCCATTTCACGAACCCTTGCCTTGATTGCTTCAAGTTCCTATAGTCAACACAACCAATTAACATGTTTAAATTTCGCCATGATAAAAGACAGCTCGGACAGTTCAATGATCTCGGTCAACTTACGGGGTCTTCAAGACCGGCTTCATCTTGGCCATCGCCGCTTGCTTCACCTTCTACGCCATCGATAGCTTCGTTGTGTTCACCATTCTCCGGAACCTCGAAACTGGCGAAACTGTCACTTTCTAATTGCGAGGCTTCCTCTTTGTCCGCCATAGATTCGTCCATCGCGCCGATGCCCTAAAGTCGTTACTAAATGAAACAAAAAGACACTTACGTCAAAAATTTACGCCGTTCAACATACTATCGACTAATACACACCAAATTACTTACATTACACATGCTTTCCTACAAACTGCGGCCGGATGAACGCAGATTACGATTCTATTCGTAGCGACCGGTAAATGGCGACGCTTCCTGTGACGCCGGCTTGCTCTGCTCGATACTATCGATACCGATTCGATACGTACTGATTTAGTACCGGTTCGAATACCGGTATATGCTCAATAAGTCAATATTCAACATGTATCAAATTTCTTTTGCGTGATCCAACGGAATACGTATATATGAAACAAATCATAGCGAATGCAATAAACGTGAAAATGGAAATTATTTCATTGGAGTGTGATAGATTTTGGCACGATTCGGGCAATGAGCTATATACTTTGGGTTCATTGATTCGGGCAACACTATTAAGATGATGGGCGTGGTCACGGGCTGCGCGGAAACATTCGTACCGCGAATTTCAAATCTCGTTTCTTCGTTTATTTTATTGCGTTCTGTATATTTTACTAAACTAATAAACATAACCAGTATAAACCTAACCAAAAGTTCGCCTGCTAATGATCAGTACGTGTTGTGCACAAAATATTGTTGTTTCTTACGGAATTTCTTTATAACGACCATTATGCGTGTACAACCACCGGCCATTTTGTTTGCATACACATAAATATCTTCTGTATAGGCTTCTAATATTACTCCAATTTCCGCTTTGCGTTAATTTCTATAGAGAAACTATATGTTGATCTCACAATTTATATAATAAAAGATTTTCTTTGAACATTAAATTCGGATAATCGATATGGCAATATTGATAGGGTATACTTGCTTGTAGAAAAACGTATACAAGAACAAGTTTTTAAAAATAAAATAAAACCATTTTGGTACTTGTGTATAGGGCGTAGGGTGATGACATGCATATTAAGTAAATAAAACATTACAAAACAAGTTCCTCTACCAGTTGTTTTTCACAATTTCATCCAACCAAGGTCAATTTTCGTCATTTCCACGTTTACCACTCACTAACATGGAAGCCATGTCTTTTCACAAACTAGCAATTTTGATAATCGTCGGATTATTGACGGAACATGTTCATTCCGCATCAAATTACACAAGAGATATTGTGGAGCAGATTAGCATTGCTAATTCAAAAGCGTACAACTTGCAAAAATCTGCAAGTGACATCAACGGCAAAATTACCCAGCTCAACGAATCCAACATTCAAGATTGGACTACAGTTAAAGCCGAGTACATTGACAACTTGAATTTCTACTACAATTCCGTACAATGTCTGCTGGATCAAGTGAGAGCATTTAGACTTGCTGTCTGTCATGGTCCAATTGTTATGTAACTCGCTTTACATTATTGTTGTTATGCAACTATGTGTCGAATAGCTAATGAGCA